>DF242515.1:0-54803 GCA_000507305.1 Breviolum minutum Mf 1.05b.01
AGTCAACCCCGTTGGATGTGATAAATGGATATGAATGGGAAGCTCATGTGTCATGGTCCTCATCATCACCATCTCGTCCACACGACTCGCAGCTTGCCCAGCCATCTTTTGTGGCCATACGTACCCCACCACAGCTGCAGCTCATACCCCTGGTATCATCTATCACAGCAGCACAGCGAGGGCATTGGCACTCGAACTGCCAGGATTTCAGCATGGCTCGCCTCAAGGAGGGATCCAGCCAACTTGCTTCGAGGGCTCCAACTGACCCAAAAAACTTGAAGAATTACTTAGCTGCACATATAGGTCCACGGGTTATAGGGTTTTTCCAACCCTTCATATTGGGAAATGGGAAAGGGTAACTCTATAACCCCCGCGGACCTAAATGTGAAGCTGAGATTACTGTAACACTGGCCCAATGCTTTTAAATTGGACTTCAATCATCTTGGTCTTGGAGCCTCTGCGGAATGGGCAGCAGCAAGTCCCGCTCTGAAATATAAGACACGGTCACCTCCTGTCATAAAAGTCGTCAGAAGGGATACCCCCTAGGGAACTACCATATCCCACCAAACGGCAAAAGGAAAATCATCGACTCAAAAGGAAAACCTTCGGGATGGGATGGGATATGTGATCGTTCCCTGGAGGGTATTGAGCTGAGTGGGTTTTCCTTTTGACCAGACATGAATTCCAAGGCATTTCTCCATATCGTCCTGCCCCTTCTGAATCAATCGCAAAGCTTTTAAGCCACACATGTCCTGAAGAACGATTCGAGATGACTGGCGAAGTCGAATAAAAAGTTTCAGATTCACTACTGAAGTAGGGAGGTTTTGATATACCTTGACAA
The DNA here is from genome assembly GCA_000507305.1 of Breviolum minutum Mf 1.05b.01. NCBI lineage: Eukaryota > Dinophyceae > Suessiales > Symbiodiniaceae > Breviolum > Breviolum minutum. The sequence continues at coordinate 842 of DF242515.1, forward strand.
AGGCTTTCAATTTATCAAAGTGTTATATACATGAAAATTGTAGACGAATAAAACGTGCTTGATCCTTTCATTTCGCAATCCAACAAAAAAACATCCGAAAACTTCGATGGATAACGAGGCTCTCATAACTTCAAGCAAAGCTGTCAAACAAATTCAGGAACTAAATGGGACCCCTCTCAGTTTCTCAGACTCAAACCAACAGTTCCAATAACTTTCCAAGCGAAAAAAAAAAGTGTTGCCTGTTTTTTTTTGCTTTTTTGTTCGTCAAATTCTTTGAGATAGGATGAGATAGGCTTGTTCAGTTTGTTCAGTTTATTCCTTCGTTTTCCTCTGTCGAAGATTCTCAGAATGGTCCTGCCTCCATTGCTAGCCCTCTTGACTTGGTTACTTTGTCTCAGGGGCAACGGTTGCTAGGTCCCGTCCTCTTGGAAATAAAAGCCGCTGTTGGGTCTGCAGCAATGATTCGCTCGACTCACAGTGACAAAGACCCCAGCTCCACCTTTCAGGTCGAAGTTTCGAGTGGATTTTTAGGACCATGAGTCGATGAGTCGCAAAAAACCTGGAAATCACCATGGAAAGCACTGAGAAACTTGAGGTGTTTTTTTTTGAAGGCAAACGACTGACATAGCATGAACGATCCGCGCATGAGACAAGATATATTAGTCACAGAAGACCCATTGAGGATGCCTTAACTTGATTTGACTTTCCTGTCTTCCAATCCAATCGGCCGTTTTGTTTTCGTAGCCATCTTCACGAGCGAATGCTATCAATGTTTTTGGTCGCTAAGTTTCCCATAGTGGTCATGTTCAAAAGTCTAACCGCTCCCAAATACAGGGGTCATTATATTACCAACCCAAACGATGCACTTTTTCCTCAGAAAAAAATCCCTCAAAATGAAAAAAATACCATACCTTTCATATCAAGTTTGATTCCCCCAAAAAAATGGGTCCCAACTCAATGAGGCAAGGACCCCCGAAATAACGCAAGACCACCAAGGCACTGGTGATTTTCACGCTATTCAACTTCAAGGTCCCAAGCAATCTTTGCTCTTCTGACGAAGCTGTTCGATACCTAACAAGGGACAGCCCCTACCACCGTCTGGGTGGTTGGGTGCTTGGGTTTTTTGGGGGACGAAAGCCACAGAGATTGACATATCTTATTGAAAAATGTATCCAATTCCAACTTGTGACCCTGGAATTTTGCCGTATCTCGGGATCCTTTCACCTGATTTGCTTCCAAAATCATCCAAAATCTGGATACAATCCGTTTGGCCAGGAAAGGGATTTGAAGAATGCAAAATTGACACAAGGTGAACAAGGTGCCAGCAAATGGATGCAACTGGATGGCAAAAAAAGCACACTTTGTCATGCTTTTTTAATGAAACCACTAAAATCCCTTAGCATGACAACCATTGGATCAATGGTTGGTCCTTGCGGACATCGTATACACAAGGGAAGGAAGACATCACAAGTTTTATATCTCATTGAGTTCAAAGTTTTCATACAACTTCTCAACCTCAAAAAGGTCAAAATCGAGGCAAATTTCAGACTTTCTTGAGTCCAGTCCTCTCGGTCCGTCTGTCCAGCCATCCGAGGTGTGTCTGCCATGCTTCCCTTCTGAGTTCTTCAGTGATTGTACTAGACCTTCTGGACAGAACAAACCTTTGCAGTGAAAAAAGACTTGAACAAAACAAACTGCTTCTGGGACAGGACCAGAACTAAGTCACGTTTGTCATAAGCCAAAACTTCCGCCTGTTTCTTCAGGTAAAGAATCGGTACAGAGCATTTTGAAAAGAACAAACAATAAAACCAACACTTTGTGCCTTCTCCCCATTCAATATTAGGTCAGAACCTATCTTAAAGGGCATCTGTCCCTTCTTTAACCATCCTTCAGCCCAAAGATCATCAAATCCAAGCACATTCTACAACATCATTGGACATGTTGGGAATCACAAAATGCTTACCAACCATTTCTTACCTAGCTCCAGGTTTCAGAAACACCCGTTGTTTTTTTTCCCATGGCCAAGGCGCTGCGAATGGCATCCTGTTCTGACTTGGACAACTTCTCAAAGTCTGCCACAATCTTCTGAACACCTGACACACTGAATGGCAAGTGTGGAAACCAAAAAAACAATGTCTTTGTAAACCCAAGATCTCTTCTCTCATTGTCTGGTTACTGCTATTTAATACTTTATTTTTCTCAAGACCTTTAACAACCCATCCAATGAAACCATCTCCAAAATGTTCACAAGAAGAACAAATATCCCAAACATCTCAAACCGAGCCACTCCCGTCCCTTCCCAACCTTCTTGTGTCACTTCTCCAGTAAGTTCATGGACCAAGGCTGGTTTCTCAAGCAGCAGCAACTCACCTCGCTGGTTGCTCTCGGACTGGAAATCAACTTGTGTAGATGAGACAAATGATTGGGAACGATACAGTCTAGTACTGTATAGTAATACTTGATTTGGAACTATACTCGATTTGAAAGTAAAAATGATTGGAACTTTAATCCATCGGAAGAACAACGCATAAATCCACTCGAAATTTGAAAGAACGCCAATTCACCTTGGTTGTACTGGACTTCCAAAACTGTATTGACAGGATCATGATTGACGATTGATGATTGCAGGTCATGCTTGGTTCCTTGTGACCAACTTTCATGGTTTCCAGAAAGAAACCAAACTTCATAAATCTCAATGACCAATCATTCCTCCACCAAAATCCATTTCCCTAGAAAAGGTACACACTTTATGGGAGTCAAAACATGTCTCCTTCATATCTTCATCATTTCCTTAGTGCGGCCATCCTAGGATTCCCCATGAACCCACCTGGCTCTACATCTTCAGTGGCCACCAGGCATTTGCCCCGAAAATCAACGGTTTGACCTCGCAGAGACTGGAAATGACCCACATCTTAATTTGCTGATATTCATGGTCTATGTTTTGGATCTCTTGGTGCGGGGCCCAAAAAAACAGAATGTGTTTTAAATGTCTTGACTGTCATCATGTATACATCAAAAAGAATATGTATAGATATTCTATTCCGTGATACCTTCAAAACAGACCTGCTTGATCTGTCCCAATGGTGCCGATGTAGTGATCCGTTTAAAACGCGTGTCCATCATGGTCCATATAGAAAATGAATCCTGTCCGCAGTGGTCCGTAATACCTATTAGTAATGATGGTATCCGATAATGCTCGTTATAATGAAGATGATGATAACACTATGAATAGCAATAGTCCCAGTAAGACGTAAGACTGAATAACAATAAACATGATCTAATGACAATACATGAGTATGCAAACTTAGATATCTTTTGTATATACATGTGTATATATACATGTGTATACAAATATATACGCATACATTCAATACAATCAAATACAAAACAGCAAATCTATAGATACAGTACAATATAACTATAGAATATGGAATGATATACTGTAGAACTACAATATACACGGAGCTTTCTTTCTCAGCGTTGCAGCAATCTCCCCACCCACGCAGTTGGTTGGGCCTATTCGCACTTTCATCCCAGCGGGTGTTGTGCTCTGCGTGGTTGGAGCTTCCTTCAGATAATGACAACAACGATTTTTGGTCCCCGTGTATGTGAAGCATCAAACAAAATGAACTCGGGACCTATGATGGGAAAAATCCGGCTGGAATCTTTTTTTAAGGAATCATTCCCAACCCCGTTTGCTTCGGTGAAAACACCAAGCTCCTGAGTGCTCGCATGTTTGGTCACATGTCTGAAGCACCTGCATGGGTGGACAGGGTGGAAGACCGGAAAAGCTCTTTTCAAACCCATCTGTAAATGGCGCTAGTTGAGACACAAATCATGGACACGGGTTGTTTAAAACTGAAGTCGAATGAAAAAGGAACATCCTGGGGGCAGATATCAGATACAGCAAATGCTCCTAGGCATCTCATTACATGGAATGTATTGGAATGTCGTAATTGCAACTCGACATGTCCACGTCAAGTTAGCACAACAGCAAGCTTCCCCATAAATGTGCCTCCCAAACAGCAAGCCTCCCAGGATGCTCTTGGTTCTCCTCTGGCCGTTGGAACTGAAAACGGGGAAACGCAAATGAAGCACTGAGGACGTGGCCATGTCCCGACAAAGTTGTGATGTGGAACCTGGAGTAAGGCCACCGACTTCCGAAAGCTACTAGATTCCGGGATATTTCAAACTTCAAAAGATAATAAGCAACTGGAAATGACTCATTTTTGTAGATGTATCTACCACATGTTCAAGCATACTATAATTAGCTTTTTGGGTAAGACAAGGGGTTGACAGTATAGTGATATTCCGATTCTGAAAGAAATGCGTTTTGAGAAAGAAGGGATCAAGAAAAAAACAGTGAACCACTATATAAACCTCATCTCCCAAGAGCTTCAATAAGCTGCCTTTGCCCCGCCTGTCTCCATGTGCCAATGCCACGCAAACGAGGTTGACCCAAAGAAGGCGCATGCACTCGCGGCGCAGCTAACATGGCAATTATTTAGGCATATCTTAAAGGGATGACCTAACCCCCCAACTAAATATGTCTTTGATTCTATTCTTTGCAGAAAAAAATGGCTTCAAAGCCGGCATGCTGGGAGGGTTTTTTTTAGGTGACTTTATGTTCTTTGCGCAAAGTTTGGATGGTTCACATGAAAAATCTGGCGTCCAAGTCTCTTGGTCTTGAAGGTATCCGTATGGATACAGTACCCTTCAGTTGCCACATCCAGCTGCATATCTGTTGGTAAGCTTAGGATCTGTCGGTCCTTGTACCGAGCCTTTAAGAGATTCTGTTTTGATTTCACATCGTGGATGGACATGGCTATGATGATATGTCAATATATGTCAATATATGTGGATATCCTGGATATGGTTCATGCCATTTTGGCCTTGGGGATCCCAACCTTCTTTCCACCACGGCAAGGTAAGTGTTTCTCGATGCGAAGGTCATCCTTGGACACTAATCGTTTGCCTTGAAAATCTCCAGCACGAAACAACACCAATCATCTGCTTGTTGCCTGAAATATACTGTATGGTTGTTGTATACCTTTCCATGGCACAAGATATGTGACCAGAATTTTGTTCATATTTTCCTGTTCAATACTTTTGATGGAAGAAATCCTGAATCAGTTGAGGTTGGTTGGTTATCCCATTATTTACAAGATTTTGTACATCCCAGGTGGTTTTCTCGCCGGATTTCTGAACCACCAACAACAGTATCCCTAAAATCGTACCAAAACACCCAAAACCCTCCACCCAAAACAGCCAAGAAACATAGACAAAGCCATCCCTGGGGCTGGTTTCCAGCGACCTCATAGAGTGGAGGTCGCAAAACTCCAAGGTCCATCAAGGTCAGTTTCAAACAAACATAAAGAAAAACAAGTTGTTGATTAATTCTAATGGAGTGTTATTAAATACGACTGTTCTTGAACACTATTCAATTTCAAGTTCATGTTGATTGTATGTGTTCTACATGAATTTGGGTAACTTTTTGAAAAGGAATTGATGGATGTTCTTAATCCTTGGGAGAACTATATTCTAGATCCTGAAACCAATGGGCAGAATACCACCCTGAGGTGAAACGCCGACTGGGAACATGATTCTTTCCCTCCACTCACACCATTTCTAGATGTGTTTGGATTCAGATGTCTTTCTGGTTGAAATAATTTGGCAAATGCGTATACATATGTATGTATATATAAAAATAAATATATATGCATACACATACATATTTCATACATATATTTCATACATACATTTACTATGTTTATACATATTCATACTTCATACGATGTATCTATATATATATATTCCTATAGTTATCATGCCTGACAGGCTCTTACTTCGCCGTGTCAACCGGATGTTTTTTTGGAACCCCAACCTGAAGGCATTGCCCGGTGACGTTGCCCTTAAACCTGGCGGTTTAAGGTCGCAGCAAATGATGGGAAAACCTTCACCATCTTTTTCAGGGGGGTAAATGAAGGATGGTGAAGTTTTTTGGATCCCAACCAAAAATGATCGAAAAGAAAAGATGATGTAAATGAAGGATGTGACCTTTCTTTTGGGGGGGGATGTCACTTTTCAATCATGTTTCCATCCATTTTTCATACTAAAAAAGGCTTGGGATCCAAAAAAATGATGTGCAAGCGAATTCTGATTGAAAATGAAGCTAGAGGAGGCTTCAAGAAGCAGCAAGATATTGATTTTTGTTGTAAACATATGAATGTGTTGATTTCCTGTGCCTCAGTATTGTTATGTTCATATCAATGGATCACACTTCACCTGTAGCGGGATGAAACCACAGGGAGTACCTCGTCCAGCGCGGCGCATCATGCCAGCCCGGACCTGTGACAATCTGGGGCTGAGGTCAATGAAACGTGATTCATCGATGGCATCACAGGAGAAAAGGCCCAAAGTTATCAAACTCTAGTGTTTTCCAGACATAAAACCAGTTTGAACTTATTTTTTGTTTGGGAGTGGAAAAAAACGTATAGATATAAACAATCTGCATTGAACTTTAGCATAAGAAATGTTCATTATCATGTTTCCCTTCCTATTCATCAACTTAGGTATCTTTCATGCCGACAAATCCACGAGACCTCTTCCTGGCACAGCACGTCAGCTTGTTCTTTGGAATTCGCCTGGAATCAAGTTATCCAACTCTAACAACGGGTCGATTGGTGACTTGGTCGAGATTTCATCATGCTAACACCATGATGGTATATGGTTCTAACTAAGTTCCCTTCAAGCTGCAGGAGAATTTCCAAGTACCACACACCATAATGTAACAATTTTGAGAAAAAAAAGATCGGGGAGAAAAACCCAGTGGAGTCGGTAAAATTGTTTTGCAAAACACTTCCACCTGGACCAAAACCCAAAAAGAAAACATATGAAAGATCTACCTGGACCTTCATTGAATCCCCCAAAAAAAACACACCACCAGGGTTTCAATTTAAAAAATGTGGCCTCCTCAGTGTCAGGAATCAAACCTCAGTTCCAACTCATCTCGATCCCAAACCCATCTGGATCGAGAGGTTCGCTGCTAAGTAGCACACTTTCGGTCGCACCACTCCTCGACCCAACAAAAAATCCCAGTGACCAAGGCAGGATGGGATTCGCCATTTTTTGTTGTTTCAGATCCCTACCCTCTGGTAAACTAACATAGCAATGGGAAACCACCATTTTTAATAGGATATACATCTTCAAATGGTGGATTTCCCATGGCTATGTTAGTTTACCAGAGGGTATCATGATTTTTAACCTCTTTTTTTCTACTACCTAAGGACCTACCATCCATCTGGTTAGAAAAAGTTAATACACCCAAAACACACCTCTCTGAAGAGACCTTTTGTAGTAAAAAGGGATCAAAAAGCTATAGACCTTTCGACTTCAAAAAAACACACCAACGGAATCCAAAGATTCCAAACATGACATGTTCTCCATCAAAGGCTTCCAAAAAAACACGCCTCTGGACCCAAAACCAATGGCTCCCCACAGTCCTTGGACTTCTACATCCTGAAGTAACATCCAAGAAGAATTGGCATCTTTTTGCAAAGAATGCTTCCCAAGTACTTCTTTCCCCAAAAAAACAAACGTCCCTAAGTTGTGTCAAGTCCACTTCACAACAAACTCCTCCCCCCTTTTGGATCTCCTAAACGCTTGGGCATCTGCAAGCATGCCAAGGTTTGATGAGAGTCCTGCGATACTTGCCCAAGCGGCTTAGATTGGTTGGTTGGCATTTATCCTAAGAATCTTCTGAGACTTCTACAGGGATCTTTACCTTGGATAAGTAAAAACAATAGAACCGGCTACCCTCCGATTGACCAGTTAGATGATTGATCATCTTTTAAAAAAAAACTGCCAAGCTTAGACGCTGTTGGATTCTGTTGGATAGTTTCGTTTTGCTTCAACAAGATTAATTTTAGTGCTTCAACCCAAAAAAAAGGGACACCTTAGAATTGTCAAGGCTCACAAGTCCATCAGTTCCCTGACCCCAAAACTCCTGACCCAAATGTCCAGCATGACTTTTCCCACTTCGCAGTGGTTCAGAAGTTCCCATCTTCCACTCAGGCCATTGCAGCACGATGGAACTATGCCCACGACCTGTCAGAAGACCACTTCAACGTTTGGATGGCATCTTTTTGAGATTATGTTCCATTTGGATAGTTTTTTTGGACATGTTTGCCAAGAACAAACAGAAAAGCTTGGACTACAGAATCATTTGAATCCAATGAATGAATCAACTGAGAGTGGCTGTCACAGGCGTCCAAACACTGATGGGAAGTTTGAAGACTATTGCGATCTTTTTTTACCCTCGTCACGCCAAGAAGGGGATTGAATGCCCAACTTACTTGCAGCAACATCCGAATGTAGAACAAGCCATTGTCCATCTGTAATTATGGCAATGGCAATATATAACAATGACATGTATCGACATCCGGTCCGACCTCGCGAGCAAATCCACCTAGACCCAGAAACTGAGTCTCGTGCCCTGCATGCTGGGTTTTCCAAGACGCTTGAAGCCGTACTCTGCCGAGAGATCTGGAGTCATCGTGGCAATCCAAACGTCTAGGAACTGAATTCTACGATGCAAACAGGCAGCAAAATAAAATCTTTCGCAGTGTGTATGCCCATACCCCCCCAAAAAAAAATGACACTAAAGAATTGTCGACGGTCTGTGGAGTCCATCGAAGGGGATGTCGGCAGCCACTCTTTTGCCGAGCAAAATACCCCAAACTTTCTTCATCCTTTTCTGATCGTTCATTGCATTTTTTCTGCATCCTGAAATGCTAATATCTTTATATATGTTTGTCTTCTTCCCCCGAGTATTAACATGATTTTGCCATGTTGTCCCTCCAAATCGTCACACGCAACATGCAGTGTCTTCATTTCTGAGACACAAACCGCAGCCCACATTGCGTTCCTCCTCATGATGATGTCGAAAATATCAAAATAAAAAAAAGAAAACATTTATGAACCTGGCATGGATCTGCTGGAATCTGCTGGTCCCATCTGCTAGAGTTGTTAAGTTCTTTCCTACCGCAACTCAACAGAACCGCTTCAGCATGAAGCTATCCATCTCCTGGGGCGATTCGCTCCTAGCCTGCAATCCACCAGGTCGTTCAAGTGGTGGTTTTTTGTGGTTCCTTCAGCCTATCCCTAGTTCCTAAGCATCTTGAACAAAAACCACCAAGCAGTTGATCACCCACGAACCCTTTATACCATCAACTTGCACAAATCACTGAAGAAACTGTCAGCCGGAACAAAATGGAATTGCAAAAAAAAACTGCAAAATCTTCAAAGTTCAATGCTTCAAATGGAATGTTTCAGCAATACAGTGTCCCCTGTCGTCCCAAATGTCATGAAAGATGTCATCTTGCAATATCAATAGGCGTTCCCCACCTGCACTAAGCATTGCCACACTTGGGTTCCCAAAGCTTGAACCTGACAGTTACACGACCTCTTCAACGGTAAGAAAAAGCATGGATTTTGTTTCTCAGCCACTGGCAGCTAAGGTAGCTATGGTCAGCAGTTTCCCAAATCTCCCACCTGACGATCCTTATGGGCATAGCTACCATGTGCTCTTCGGCCACCCTCATGCAGCTCGTAGAATCCTTCACAAGAAAAATGGTCAAAAAGAACGTCATCCTTTTGAAACTTCTATATACCCCTAGCTTTCAGGTTGCTGGGGGTTGGGGCAGCCTAGACAAAACAATCAAAAGCTTGATTTTTTGTGGAGCCTCGAGTGCTATCACAGGGTTCCTCCTCACTTTGATATAACAACCCTGTTGAAGGTGCTGCAAGGAAAGCAACAAGACAAACTCACCCATCTCCAATTAAAAAAAAATGCAATGTTTCCTTTAAATTTCAACCTTATTCCCAAGCCTTTTTTCAAAATATGTTTTCTCTCCAAATCAAATTGTTTGCCAGTTTTCTCAGCAAGCGTGGTCCACCTGCATTCAACGATCTGCCCGCCGCTGATTGTGGTGAGCTTGGCTGCGGTGTTGGTGTCACCGATGGTGATCGTGAAGGACCCTCACTGCCGAAAGCTTCCCATACACAACGGGTGTCCTTGCGGTTTTGCAGCGATAGACGGGCTGGAATGTTGCATGTTTTTTTGCCGGTGGGAAATTGGTGTATATTAATATGCAATATGTATTTATATATATATATATGCATATATATATTTATATACGTATATCTATTCAATATGTTTATGGTATGCTATATATATACATTAGACCGAAATCAAGAGACAGCTTTTCGTCGTGCTTCAGTGGTCTATGTCTGGCATTTGTGTGCCAGTACAACGAACAAAAGAAATCAAAGTGTAATAACTACAGAAGATGATTCTACAATGATTCAGAGTGAATTACCACCATAAAATTCACCAACCGTAACCTCAGCCAGTGGTTATTGTGGTAGAACTCATGTTGCTTGAGGTCCTTTATTGACATCAAAGAACCCTCATATCCACCAACCGTCCTGATGTTCATCATAGTGCTTCCTTTCTTTTCGCTTGGAGCGCACGCCCACATGATCGAAGCCCGTCATCCACAGTGGTTCAACCCAAGTTGGAGTCATCAAAGGGTTGGGTTTTTTTTACCAACAAAAACTGAATGAAATGTCCATCCATGAAGTTGACCACCTTTGCCTGCCACTGAAGCTGAAGCTGAACAACTTAAAACACAGCTGAAACGGCGGCGTTTAACCAAGGAGTAAGGATTTCATGGCACACTGCGAAGGTTTTGTTGTTGTAAGGGCCACCCTAACTAGTTGGTAGTTTCAATCCATTTTGAACAATATTAGTCAAATTGGATCGTTTTTTCCCAGGTAGGGATGAACATGAAAAAAGGAATTGAAACCACCACCTAGCTAAGAACTTTACTGCATACCTTTTTTTTTGCAACTTCTTTGGACTCTGCTGCATCTGGCGAAGTTCTCACCTGGACGCATGGATGACACATGTGTGTCATTCCGGGCCCTTTTGGAAAGGGGTTCAACATGAAGGTTTTTCTCACTTCAGAAGCTTCAAGCGAACAAAAATTTGTGAAAAGTATACCCAAAGCCTTTACACAAACCTGTTCTAATTGTAGAATTCACTAACCAAATTAGCAATCTCATGATTGATTGGCACAGGCAGATGCAAATGGACATGTGCTGTCAACCATGAGACCCCCCCCATTCCACACCTCAGTCTTAGGCCCTAAGGGGACTACAGCTGCCAGCAGGGCTGCTCGTTGAAACCTCGTCCAACAGTGGGATTAGTCTGAGAATATCAGAGTCGAAGAAAGACTGGCACAAGAATTAGATTATGATCGAGTAGGAAAAAAAAATGCTGAAGCTTAGGCTTAGGGCTGAAAAACACTTTGAAAAACACGCAATGCCCCTGCTTTTTGAACTCAGGATTCAACTGCGATTCCCAGTGGGCCAACATCTTACCTCAGTCAACTTGGAAATGAAACAGAAGTTGCGATGTAAATGTTGCCAGGTTTCTAAGAGTTCATGGGGTCAGGTTTTGGGGGGTGGAGATTGTGGCAGTTAAGTAACTTCACTTATTTGTGTGACTGCCTCTTTGTTTGATGCACCAAAAAAAACATGGATCTTCTTCAGACACCCTAACTGACTCATATTTCAGAGGTTTGAAGGTCATGGTTGGTTTGTATAAGGGGATGTTTCTCTGCCGAAAATTCAAGTGATGCCCGTTCTCTACCAACACTCAGCCTGGCAAAAAGTTAAAGGACCTGCTAAAGAAAAGCAAGGCTTGGAAAAGTTGACTTTGCTGGCTAACTTGTGATTTACACCTATTGAAAACCCCTGTATATCTCGTGTACGTACATATATATATATATATCAAAACTTCTATTATAACTAATATCCATTGCACCTTTGTAACCGTTTATATTGCGTATCATATTGAATACTCATAACCCGTGGTTCCTACTCTCACATCATCGTTTTCCAGGGCGCCCAGTCGATGTTTCGCACTGCGCAAGACATCTTGTTGCTCTAAACGATCAACCTCCACGACGGCCGAAACTGGGAGAACCACCGACCTAATCATCTGAAAAACACCTGCAATGTGGAAGAAACCTAGAAACCTCTCACCGGGTAGCTCTTGGTGGCGAAACAAACCAACCAAAAAACACAAAAACAACACACAACTGCATCAAATCATGAAAAACAACATCTTTCCAACCAGCTCCAGATCTTTGAACTTCTGGTTGTTTTTTTGAAGACTCCCTGGATTGTTGACACTTCTACTTAAGCACAAACCCAACCTTTCCCAAACCTCACCTCCGCCTCCCGGCGTCTTTTCTTAGCCTCTAAGGCTGCCTCTTAATGGTGAGTGCAGGGGTCATAATATGACCAACACCCCCCAAACAAGGCAAGATTAGAAACAAGTTCACCCAAAGTCAACCCAAGTTTTGACATTTGTTTCATTCCAAAATGGATGATTTAACGGATATCTTTTGTGATTGATAATGTCCCAACATTGATTTTTTACCCTCCCAAATGCCCCAAAAAGGAATTGATGATGAGAAAAACACCGACTTCCAGGCCTTTCGGGGATCAGGTAGCCGGTCGGTTCTCTTAATTTTTGGGATGCTTCACAAGGCGAATAAGTCTCATCCCCAGATCGGGGGATGAGCATCTGTCAGAAAATCTAAACGCCCAGACTTTCGATATCTCAAATGCCATAGGGGGTCCAGCGTTTCTGGAAAATGATGACCAAAAAGATACAAAAAAAACACAGCAAAGCTCCACAAAAACCTATTCTCAACACCCAACTGGCCCCAAGATTCATCTCAAAAAAAAAGTGTTTCAGGGTGTTTGCTGCAAATTTTCATTGAGAACAAACCTTTGTTTTCACCTCTCCCACCATGCCTCAACCTTGGACATGACGTTCAGGATCTCCGGATCCAACATTTGGAACTGGTCATGGTGTGAAGGTTGGATCCCCCCCAAAAAAAAAAGGGAAATGGTTTTTATTTTCAGCTGGACACTCAATTTTTTTTTGAGGGGGGGGGTTGGCAAAATGATGTGGTTGTTGATGACTTTTATCGCCACTTTTTGGCGATGTTTTTGTCTCTCTGTTGAGATTTGGAGATGATGATTCGGGTCTTCCGAGGTCATGAGTTCGATGAGTTGTTTGCACCTTTTTTTTGGGCTTTGGAGACTCTGCACAAATCTGTTGATACGGATGTTGTGCAGGTGTTTCTCACTGCTGTAAATCATCATCATCATCATCATCATCATCATCATCATCATCATCATCATCATCATCATCATCATCATCATCGTCATCACCATCATCATCATCATCATCATCATCATCATCATCACCATCATCATCATCATCATCATCATCATCATCATCATCATCATCATCATCATCATCGTCATCACCATCATCATCATCATCATCATCATCATCATCATCACCATCATCATCATCATCATCATCATCATCATCATCAAAAGTATCTGTTGACCATGACCCCATCCCCAAAATCCCAAAAATTGCAGGATTCCCCCACCTCCTCATCGCTAAGATCAAGTTGCAACTGGCACAAAAAATCCAGCAGTTGATGGTAGGAGCATGTGACACAACCTATACTCTCAACTTGCTACCAACACACCAACTTACACCGGAGTTGGAATTCCATGAAGAACACAAACTCCCCTGCCTCTGTTGCCTCCTTTTCCACAGCCATGGCGGCTGTAAACCTTCGACCCTATTGCAAATCGAAATGGTGAGATTCGTCACCTGCTTGCAGGAGAAGATCCAAATGGAAATCTTTTTTGATCTCATACTTCTAAGGTATGAGTTTAGTCAATTACAATGATAATAACTTTGGATTCCTTTCACCTGTTTTCAATGTGTCCATTCCCTGTGTGTGCTTCATTGTCACTTCCAACACAAGGCATCTTTAAAACATAAAAAAACGGCGGAGGATCTGCACGCACTCTGAGAACAGACTTCCAAATCACCAGTTGGATGATATTTACGAAAGATTTCTCTTGACAAAATATATCGTTTCACCCTAGAAAACCTTGACAAAGGTTAAGTCATTTTTGGGACATGGATTCTCCCTTTTTGGGGAGTGGTGAATGTGAGTTTTTCATCACTGGCTTGAAAGAGGACACACCTTTTCCATCCTTCACGCCACGGAGGACGCGAAACTGCGTCCTTCCCGAGCCCAGGGTGGTGAACCTGGATGTTGCTGGTGACAAGGTTCATGGGGATTTTTGTAGATTCTGCTTCAACATGACGAACTCAAGCAATGTCTTTTTTTTTGGGTTCCAAGGGTGTCTGAATCTTCCTTATCTGAGGAGGGGAATCCAATCTGATTTATCTCAGACTTATTCAAGGACACTTTGCACAAAACCATGAACTTTGATCTTCCTGTTGATGGTCGTCCAATTCAACACCACTTGACATGGGTAAAACACTGCAACTAAGAAGATGTCATCCACATAAACTGGTGCAGGATTTGGTTCGTCAATAATACCTTTTGGAAGATCTTATAAGATTGACAGGTATTGCCTGTACAGGCCGCTCACCAAAACAGAAATATCCTGCAATGGAAACCCTTAGCCTTGAACTGTGATAAAACAACCCTTAACCTTGAACTTGTGACTAGTGATGTCTCGTTTTAATCGTTAAGCATTCATATCTCGAGTGTTCGTATCTCTTCAAAACTGCCCCTATCAACGAAGAGAAAAGCTGAGTCCCACATCTTCTCAACAAGCCCATCCAACATGTCATTCACATGGTATAGTTCATGTTGTATACTGCATAAGGAAAGCAGACAACTGGAAATTGAATTTTTGAGCGCTTGAATGGTCTTGTTATCCTGATGCCTTGAGCTTCGCCTACCGACGCTTGCGCTGGCCTCAGCACACCGAGCAAGGATTGTTGTAGGTGATAAAATGATGTACCACAATATGTACTTGCAATAAAAATGTTGCACATGTACATACTGCAAAAAAAAACTACTCTACTGCCTCTATAGTCCCAGTAGATTCATATGAAATCCATGAGCATCAAGAAACACGACTTAGCTCCTTGACATCTTTTTGATTCCCACTGTTCACAGCGGTCAGAAGCCCCAGAGCTGCTGTAAACTGGGCTGTACGGCGACTATTGCAGACCTTCAACCAGGTCCATGCTACAGGGGATGGAGTTTCCAATTTTGATACTCCATACCAGTCTAGAGTTAGTCTCTGGTGGCCTACCAAAGCCAATTTTGAATCCATTGCACCACCAAAATTACCATCAAATTCATGTGTCCAAAAAGCCTCGCGGCTTCCGAGACGACCAGCTCAGGTTTGGTTACGATAGGTGCCGCATGGCCATCTCCACTACAGAAGGCACAAGAACGTGGCGTAACGCAGCTGCACACACCGCAATTCACCAAGCTTCTGGAAGCACAATTTCCTGTTTTCAAGTTAGCAAAGCTGATG
Source organism: Breviolum minutum Mf 1.05b.01 (assembly GCA_000507305.1). Classification (NCBI taxonomy): domain Eukaryota; class Dinophyceae; order Suessiales; family Symbiodiniaceae; genus Breviolum; species Breviolum minutum. Next base: position 16,316 of record DF242515.1, read on the forward strand.
AGTTCACTGTTGATTAGTGATGGTTCTTTCAAAGATACTGTCAGTTCATCCAATTCTTTGCTGACGTTTTAGAACCCTCTTCAAAGGTTGGGCCTAATTTCAGCTCTCACCCAATACCATTCCTGATAGGCTGCTAGCCCCAGAAGTTGCACAATTTCATCCAAAGCTCGAATAATATCCAAAAAAGAAGCGACAAATGGCAGTTTTCCACCCAACCTTTGCAAAAATGGTGGTTAAGTTTACCCAGCCCTTTTTTTGCGGCCAAACAAAAATCTTCCGTTGAAAGGCCTTCGCTTCGAGAGGTGTCTGCTGCCTTGTTCATTGCAGATCGAGTTGTCTGACACCAACGACAGCTGGAGTCTGGCACCTAACAAGCGGATGGCTGGGCAGTTATCTGGTGACCCCACCTAAAGCATGATGATGAGCATGATGATGGTGATGATGATGATGATGACGACGACGACGACGATGATGATGATGATGACGACGACGACGACGATGATGATGATGATGACGATTTGATTTGATTTGATTCCATTCTGATTTTGTGTGGCAATTCTCGATCAGCCGCATTCCATCTGCCACCTGACTTATCTGATTTATTGCGACACTTCCAACTAAGTCAACAAGGCCACATTGACTACATGAACCCGCAAGTTGCGGTTAAAAAAGTCACCCTGCAAATCGCCACCTACATCATAGTTCGCGAATTCTTCCAACCAGGACACATCTTTGCAAACGCCACAATTCACCAGCTTTGATTCCACGGTGGAAATGAGAAAAAAACATGCACACCAAATCTGCATGAGGCAAAATGGTGTCCACCTTGCAGCCTAACAGCTTGAACCATGGAGCCCACGGACGTATGGTCAAGTTTCGCAACTTGACCCTGCGGAATGTCCAGATATTTGTCAACTATAAAATTATCTGTTCGAAAAACAAAGAGGTGATGTTCTTTTTCAAACAAAAATACAGACTTGAAACCACCAAAACTTGAAAATAGAACATCTCGAGTCTCGAGTCTCGAATCCTTTTTTTAAGAAAAATCTGAGTCTTCAGACCTGAGCGTGCAAGAACCTGACGTTTTTCAGGCTCTTGGGACCAAAAGTTCGGTTGTCAGGTAGAGCAACGGGCAAGAAATGGTGAACAAAAAAGGTGTATAGGAAATCTCACCAAACACTGAAGTCTATTGCAGGTGGAAATATGGAAGGTCTTCCATGGATCCCAGCTTCATTTTACAAATTTTGCGGGTTTAAGTGGAGGATGCGAATGTCCGCAAAAATATGCTTTATATGAAAACAAAAACCCCAAAAAAAACAGCTTCTAACAAGACTATCTCAAATTCTGTGAATCTGTGGGAATCTCCGACAATTTTGCTACTCAAAATAAGCTCCAATATGCCCACTATCCGACCAGATACCTCCCCTTGGACTCTCGCCTTGGCCTTTGCTTTAACGCCGTAGGGGATTCCTTCAGGCAGATCTTCCTGGCAGTTTTTCTTCAACACAGTCTACAAAAAGGAAGGGCGAGTCGGATGTAGTGATGTTGTTTGATTCAAAAGATTGAAAATCAACAAATCGTCACAATGCATTTTACAACAATCTAAAAATAGATCCTTTCTTGATCACCAAACCTCGATGCTGTCGCGTCGGAAGGAGCGTGTCTCCATTCCTCGTTGGGCAGTTGGACGCCCTTTGTTTCGGCGACCAGTGCGATCCAAATCACCACTGGGAACCACCCTGAGGCTCCACACGATCCACATAGAGAACACCCTCCAACATGTCTACCGTATGTTGCAGTTGACGCGCCTAGGCCGAATCCCAAAGTTGAAGGCCTAAATATTCCAACATCCATTTTTTTAGGTGCGAAAATGCCATGGTATGAACCGCACCTGCCATCCCTTGGCACTGAAGCTTACTGAACGACCCTCTTCATTGAAGGCTTCCACATCCACCTGGGGTGAACTTGGATCAAGTTGAAGGGGGGTTGGAGTCACAAAATTTCCCTTCAAACCATGGCATCTTGTGCCAAAATTGGACACATTTTGAACCAATCAAAATGAAAATAATACCAGAAACACATCTAGAAAAAGGTGCAACTTTCCAGCTACAGCTACAGCTATAGCTATGATAGTGTACGAAAGGTCTAGCATCCTACCAACCCCACCAGAACCGGCCCAGGCCTCAAGTGCTCGGCCAACAACTGCCTCATATCCAGGGACACTGGCTGACCTTAGCTGCAACAGCGAAAGGGTTGAAGTTTTGAATCTGGAGAATCTGGAGCCATACATCGTTGAGAGTCCAAGATGCAAATTTCCGGACCACAAAAGTGAATAAGATGAATAAGTTCAAGGAGAAGTAATAGGAAAGCTTTGAATGAGATCCACCACCTCCCCATTGCAGCCATTGGAATGTCGCAGCAGGTCTTTTTTTTTGCAGCCACTGACCACTGGGTGTGGAGACATGCTTCTTGGACCTATCTTCCGGACCTGTATGATTGGCAATGAAAGATAGTAAAGCTCTTGAGTCAGCGTGGCGTGTTCCTTCATGGAACCCGCAGACTACGATATCAGTGGCTTGTGCAAACTGCTCATGGGATCAGAGTTCATATGTAAGCAACCCCCTCAACATAGTTGAATACCGTTTGCTCTATGCTCCCACGAGTAGAAATCAGATCACTGAAAAATTGCCGCAACATCAAAATCTTGCGGGAAAATCAGAAACTCTTGGATTGGTTGTTAACCATCGGCATCTTGGCTCAACTTTGGGGATCCATCATAATCCCAAACGAAACAACTGTCAACACTGGAAACCATTTGAAAAAACCTAACAGCGCAACGACAACAACAAGAAGAACAACAAACAACAACAACAACAACAACAACAACAACAACAACAACAACAACAACAACAACAACAACAACAACAACAACAACAACAACAACAACAACAACAACAACAACAACAACAACAACAAGAACAACAAACAACAACAAACAACATGAAGATGTCAGTGTGCTTACGCACAACCAATGGTCTGCGTCAACTCCGGACACACCCCGGTCTCACATAGCAGCCATTTGGCCGCCATTCAATATCATGTCCGTTGCAGGAGCTGTGAATGCCTTTCGCGTTCAAAGGTTCCTATCGCGCTCGCTCCGATGCCTGGATATGTGTGTATAATGTATATATATATATTTTTATATATCTATTCTATCTATGAATATATATGTACATATTTGAATAGATTATAGACATACATATCAATCTAAATTCTATTTTTCATTTAAGATTGTTTTTTGACCTAATAATCAAAGGAAGTTTACCAGGCACCGATCTTGCATCACCCGCATCAACTGGCCAGTTTTCCTAGCTCCGCACGGAGGCGCTTGGCCGCATTCAGCGACATGTCCCGCGGGACACCTGGAAGTCTGCAAAATTCACAAATGGTGAAATAAACGAAGTCGGAATCACCACCACCACCACCACCACCACCACCACCACCACCACCACCACCACCACCACCACCACCAGCATCATCCTCGTCATCATCGTCACCATCGTCAACATCGTCAACATCATCATCATCATCATCATCATCATCATCATCATCATCATCATCATCATCATCATCATCATCGTCATCATCATCATCATCATCATCATCATCATCATCATCATCATCATCATCATCATCATCATCATCCTCGCCCTCGTCATCACTGGCATCAACATCACTTCAATTTCAATTACTCACAGGGTCAGTACAGTGTGTCAACTCTTCATCAATTTGACAACAAAAATGCTTCGAGCCTACTCGTTTCTGCAAATATCTCAAGCATTCGGCCAAATCATCGCCTTAGCATCCCAGCATCAAAGTTTACTGAAGCATTCGGATCTCCTTGGCAATGAAAATGTTACAAAAGATCTTGGTTCACAGCTGCAAAAAAACTTCTTGGCAACAGAAAGCTTCACGATGAAATTCCATGAAATTCCCATCTTCCTTCCAGTCTTTCCCTGTTTCCTACCTAAATGGAAGCCGCTCTCAGTGTGTTAACCTCATTTGAAATTGGATACAACTTACACTATATCCATCCATCCATCCAGGCTGTTTTGTTGTATCCCAATGGAAGCGCCAGGCCCCACCTTCAAAATCCATAACCAAGTGACGATCCTCTCCTTTCAAGGAGGACAAGGATTCCTTCGCCAAGGCCCAAGCAGCAGCGCGTTCTGCCGTACTTTCATCGCCTCAATTTGTGGCGATCGATGAATTGATAGCCAGTTTCATGCTGCTTCACACGTAAGAGTTTCATATACCGGAAAATGACACCACATACTTTCGTGTGGACAAGAAGGAAAGTGTGTCCAAACTTTGTGCTTTCTTCGGCAAGCACAGTTCAACTCTCAATATGATTGATGGTTCATTGGGATGGTGATCCAACGTGAACATGCCACATTTTAGAGCAAGCAACATTGGGTGAAGTGTCGTGAATTCATTGCATCATCCGGTTGATCTCTTGTGATGTGAAGAAGGGGAAATGGGTTTGAGGCCCAGTAGACCAAACAGCCATGGGTCACATGGCTCCATCACAAAAATCAAATGTGAAATGCTGTGAAATTGTGTATGTATAAATGCAAATATATAACAATATATCTATATATACATATACATTCACTCCACGAATGTACGTTACAAACATCTCTGTGACTGCCCTTCAAGTTGATGATCATCGGGTCTTTTTTTTCGAGAAACGATCTGCGGCAGCAGCATCGCCCGCCATCAGCAAATGCACGGTATGGCGCAGGAAACTGAAGCGAGCTCAGGCTCCGACCAGTTAATAGGTAGTTTGTCCCATTGTGTATAGGGGTTATAACCATCCCAGGTGGTGCAGGATTTTTTTTCCATCAGTAGGGAAATGAAACAGCAGAAAAGCAAAAATTCGACAATTTTTCCCCACAAGACTCAAAGAAAAACAAGTGACAGCAGCTTAATCGAACCCAATGCTAAACAAGAGAGGATGTGCTTTTCATTGCATGCTGATTTGGTGAATATGTTGGATGTCTGGTAATGTGTTTCCAAATGAGTGAAGGAGGTCTACATGTATACATCATCATGTATCTATTTAAATAGGCATGTATACATATCTACAGCGAAAACGATAAATATATAGTGATTGATATACTATAGACGGAAAAACATGGATAATGGATATTGCGATCTAAATTTCCGCAAAATAAAGTTAAGCCAAAAAATGATATCATTGCTTCATTGGCTACACAGATCGTGCTTCCATTACCTCAATGCCGGACCAGGCGCATGTCCACAATGGGAATCCATTTCTCAGCAGCTTTTGCCTCTCAAAACAAGGCACCCTTTGGATGGACCAATGGACCAATCTCAGAAAAACGTCTCTTGAAAATGAAACATTGGAACTTCCAATTAGGACTTGGAAGTATATCCGAAGTAGAAGCTGCTTGCGACCCCTTTGAATGAATAGCATTTTCAAAATGGGTGCTCTTGATCCTACCAAATCAATGATTAAAGTTCAAGGTTCATTGGTAAAATCATTGCCTTGGCTCGGTATGTTCTGAACACATTCCGGATGGGACTGTCTTATCGTTTTTTCTGGCTTCAAACTCCCCCAACACCTTGTCTTAATTGGAAGAATTGCATTGAAAGTTTGTTTTCGCATTACCTCCCCTCAAAACCAACGATGGAAAAAACAATGCAAATCATCAAAACTCAACATGTTTAGTTCATCACTTCTGAACCGCGATCCATAAATACATCTGCTTATTCAAAATTTCATCCACAAACCCTTGATTTTTCCCCATGTTGGTTTGGCGCGCAGGTCACTTGCGACCCTACCTATCAGTCACTTGCCGGTTGGTTTGGCATCCCCCGTTTCACACCCTTCCCTGTTTCCCCGACGTTGGGATCTGCAAGCTCGGCCCAAGCCGGTGGAAAACCAGGACCACTCTTCGCACGTGCTGCAAAGCGTGCAATGGCCTTGTAAAGACGGCAGGTTCGTTGTTGGGGTGGGTTGTTCCAATCAAACAGGGGCTTAGAAAAAACACGGATATAAATCTATGTATATATAATTTGTATAGATGTGTATATATACAATCTAAATCAACAAATTTGCTAGTATATATATATATGTATATATATAATACAAATCAACAAATTGTCTGAAGATGAGTTGCTTGAGGAAACCCGAATATGGATTTTGAGGATGTGGAGATACACCAGCTACATCACTTTGGATGCCTTGGACGTGAGCCCGGTATTTTGAAGGGCAAGGTAAATGGGACGACCCGATACCAGAACGTAATCCCTTAAGCTTGTGCATAGTACCTTACTTCGTTCACTCCTCAGGTAGGCTAAGGCGCACATGTATTCCAGCACAGCAATCAAAACTGTGGGCCCAAAAGAATGAAAAGTGACTTCTCGCCATAACTTCCAGTGAATTGCCTGCACCCACCAGGCTCGGCCTCATGGTTGTGAATCATGCGTTCGGCCGCCTCCAGTCGTGCTTCCCGCGGCGAAATCCAAGACCACTCGGGTTCTACCGAGTCCGACAAGGGCAACCTGACCCAACGACATGTGTTGGAAACGGTTGGCGAACCGGTCTCCAGCAAACAACCAAGAGGGGTTAGTTAATAGGATAGGTTTTGCAGTTTTGTCCTCAAATTTGCAAATCTCAAATAAACTCTTCCCAAAAAAATGTGTTAGTAACCCAACTTTCACTTTCGATTTTGTTTGGAAAAAATATTATAATATAAAATATACATAATATATCTAACTATTAAGTGGTATATACATATATTTCCCCCCTCCAACCCCTTCAAATGAGGATTCGAAAAAGATCCCCATGAAAACCCTTCCATGTCAAACAAGGTTCTGCCAGTCACCACCATCAATGGCACGGCGGATGGCTTCACCACCTGAAAGGGGTATATCCCATTATTTACAGGGTTAACATCCAAGGTGGTGGAGAAGTTCCATCAACAGTATATATATAAGATCCCTCCAATCATTGCTGTACTTTTCAAAAGGACCTCTCCTATCATTGCCCCACTTTTCACTTACATTACACATCTTATACTCATCTTATATTCACTTGAAATGTACGCATATGAATGATGTTTCACAATGTCGAGCCACCATCGCTACATCATACACTCGTTCAATCTTTGTATCATGGAACAATCATGAAACCCCTAACAGTTCTATTTTCCAAATTTCCCTGCTGATTTTTCTTTTACGCACCTGACTCTGCTTGGCAACCACCCAATTGTGGTGGTAAGTCATGAGCATGGGTGTAATAGTCAGACTTCGTGGCTCTGTAGCTGCTTCGCGTCTCCATAGCATCAAACCATCGGTTGATGCTGGGGAAGGCTAACTTTTCTCGGATGTTGTAGCCCTGCACAGCAACAACAAACCTATGGCTGGTATGTAAGGACGGAATCCATTCCCCGGCAAACACTCCAAGTTCCAAGCTGGAGTCTGTTTGGGTAGCCTGGATTTCCCTGTAATAGAGAAGATTTCCCTGTAATGAGATTCGCTTTTGGGGTGATGTCATCCGACATCATCTGACATGAGTACAATTTGAATTTGACCAGCTGTACGAATCAGTACGAATCATCCCCACTATCTTCGACGCTCGCCGCTATGTCGAGGTCCTTGAAGTAAGCCAAAGATGCTACCGCCCTCTCGATGAAAGGCGTGTACCTCATGAGGCCCCGGTGCTTTATTAAAGAAAAAGGGAGCAGTGCCCTAAATGCCTCATGTGTAGCTTGCAGCAAGATCAATTACATATGAAGATTCATATACTACATGTATATAAAACAAACATAAAACAAACATATGTATATATATACATCATATCATCGTCTGTCTTTACCTCTCAAGCTTATTGGTTCCGGGCACATAATGTCCACCAAAGAGAAGCGCTCCCCAAGAAAGAAGGGCCCACCATTTTCGGTCAAAGTATCCTCGACCTGGACCAACCCGTTGTCGAAAAACATCCCAACGATTGTTTTTTTTCTCGTAATGGTGCGACTTCCACTGAAGAAATCCATAAACTTACACGAAATCCATGATCTTCAAACTTTTTTCCAAAAACTGCTCTTTTTTTCCCTCCAAAAAACCTATCGAGTCGTTCCATCAGTTGACTCCGTCATCCTTCCGGAGCCGTCGCCTTGCGCAAGGTGCGTTCGAAGTCCGACCGACCACCGCCACGGCACAGCCATCCCAGCCAGGTGGAGAAGAGCATTCGCTCCAGGCGCAGCAAGTTCCTTGCTTATCCACCGATCCCCCCCGCGACGGAGATCGTTGGCTGAAAAACAGTGATCGAATCCACCCTTACGAAATCCTGTAGAAATATTTAGGAATGATGATGAAAAAAAGGAGCAAAAAACGTTTCCAAACAGAAATTACTGATCACAATGAAGCAACTAAGTATATAGAAGTGTTTGATGTCCCACCGCAAAAAGAAAATATCTGTTCAGTCCTTTGGGGTTAATCTCCTTTGGTTTCATGGATTCTTGGATGCCAAGAATCGTGCTTTGTGGATGATCAAAAGGATCTAACTCTTGGTCAATCTCTGGTGATGCCCCGGGCATCTGTAGAATACCTTACACAGCCGTGGGACTGACCAGGTGGGTAAAGGTACGAAGAAAGATGACCATCCACGGCAGAATGATGGCACATTATCATCTTTAGAACATCAAGTGATGGAATGTTGCATAATCCTGGTGAAAACTCTGGGATCTTCAGAAATTCATTACAACCTGAAACCTGATCTAAGCTAGTGATCTTTTATTGAAAAAACTGCCAAGTGTGACCGCCATTTAATCCATGCCGAGGGACGATCGATAATGGCATCTGAGGACCTGTGGCCATGTGCAGTTCGACCTCCAACCCCTGAAGTCAACTTCGATTTCAAACACCCCAGCTATCCAACCTGCCCATTTCCCTATCCCTATCCCACCTTAGAACAGCACCATCAATGACTGCCACAGGGATCTGTCCATTGGGCTGCAAAGCTAAGAAATCTGGTGGTTTTTCGCCATAGCACGCCATATTCACCTGAGAATTGGGTCACCTTTTCAACCCAACCAACCAACCAACCAACCTAACCAACCAACCTAACCAACCAACCAACCAAGTGCGTGACCGTTGGTAGATCAGATCATCAAAAACGGGCTAAGTTCTGGACCTTTTCAACTTTGTAGGGAATTTGTTTCTCTTCCAGGAGCATCCAAACCTCCCCATTAAAAAAACACCGGAGGGTCCCATTCTGCGTCCCATTCTGTCACAGAAACCTCTGGTTTCTGCTGAAAACACCACACGTTAAAGAGCTGGGTTTCTATTTTTAAATTTTAAACAGAATCAAGGATCAAAAGTTGATCTTTAAATTTTAAATCTCTTCTCAAAGTTGGCCTTGTGACAATATGGACACCATGATGCGGAATCGCGGTAGAGCGTGACTTTTTGGGCTGCCTCCTCATCCTGCCATGGATCCATCCAAGTCATTGTAGCTCTAAATGAGCCAAAAAACAACACCAAAAAAATATGGTGAAGTGTATCAAGCATTTCAGCAGTTGATTTGAGAACTGCATCATCTTCAAAATCATGAAGAAGTTGGTCAATAAAGAAATTCGTGTGGATTTCCAGATATTCCAACGTTTCAAGTACGGTACAAGATGTGAAACCAGCAAAACGGGATTCCCTCGCATTTTCATCATGAATAGTTGACTAGTTTCCAATGCCGAGTTTCAGTCCAGTTTCACAAACCACTGCAAGGTTTCAATTTCAACCAGGCCTTTTGTCAGCTTTATAGCTCCATTCTTACTGTCCATTCTTACTGTTGATGTGAACCATCAACCAATATGATTAATATGATATGTCTGTTCTATTTTTTGATTTCAATTGTATAAATGCCATTAAATCACCAACCATTTTGAAATGAATCCTCATTGCAGTACCTTGTCAAAGATGCGAAGCTTCGCCATGGCATTCGCCACTTGTCCTCGCCCCAAGTTCCTTCGAAACTCCTGGCACTGGCTGATTTTGATTCAGGATTAGTGATGATGTTGGTGAGATAACATCTCACACTTCACGACGTTTCGTGTTTAGTGGTCAATTTGAGAGAAAGAGCCACTTCTCTTGCCGGTCAATCTTCGAAGAGTTGATGGAACGCATCGGTTGTTCCAGTGTTTCTTTTCGGAAGGGGGCTATGGCTCAAAACGACAGTGCCAGAGGGAGCACAAGATTGGGCATATTTACTACAGGTATCAAAGTGTATCATCATGTCAATATCAAACATAATCGTCACCTAATTCAGAATGACATTCAAATAATTCATCTAGGTTCACTTTCAGCATGGAGTTGTACCGTGGATTTTTTTCCTCAATGTTTTAATGCTTCGGTTTCAGAAGTTTCGACACCATGGAGGCCATGTTTAAATGGCATGGCACCCATCAACTCCCCAACGGGCCACAACTGGTACCTTCAACTCGTCACTGGCATCAGCATGCAACATGGCTTTCAGCTGTTCCCAGCTGGGGGCCGTATCGCTCACCGCCTGGCAGCCATTTTTCGTCAGTTTGGGATGGTTTGGATGTTCTTTATGGAAAAAAAACATGTTGATCAAAATGTTTGGGTAACTTTTGGATCTGGAAAATTTATTATCCAAAAAGAGACTCTTGTCTTTTTATTCAACAGCCTTACAACTATTGGAAAATGATGGAAGGTAAATGCTACGCAGGCTTCGGACAGTGTAAGAAACATCATCCAGTTGTTTCTGTTGCATGGCTTTGCAAGTGAAACGTTTTCTGGTGAAATGGACCGTCTTTTTATTGATGCATAGCAGATGCATCAAAAAAACAAAAGTACATATGTCGTATATATATATATATACATAGTATATACGAGAAAATGCGGATTGACTCCTCTTCTCACTGGTGGTATTTGTTCAACTAGGTGTTTTGTGGCATCCTCTTCACTTGTCAAGTGGCAGACGCGGCAGGTGCAGCACCCATGCCGAAGAAACGTCGAGCCATGCGTGGCCGACGAGCAACACCTGCAGGGGACAATGCAGACACCTTTTAAGTGGAAACCTTTGTAAACCCCAAAAATTGTGAAACATTCTCAAAAAATTCTCAATTCCCCAAATGCAAAATTTAAAAAAGCAAAGATCAACCATAAATTTCTGAATTAACTTATATATAAACAAAGATACAAAAGTTCAGTGTTTCAATTTCCCATTTTCTTTGGGGTTTGACCTTCCACTCCTGGAACCAGCCTACCTCCCAACTGCGGTGCCACGAAAGTCTGTCGCAAGGTCAACACGGCCGCAACAGCCCAGACCGTGGCCGTAGATCGACCCATGGGAAAACGGGGCGACCCTCGACTTTTCCACGGTGTTTATCGAAAAAACACCGAGGGGGGGGGGTGGCTGGTGAAATCACACAGGGGATGGGATGCGATGTGATTTAAAGGAAAACACCTATAGATACACAGTTGGTGATGTTATCTGTACCTTTTGGTGATTTCAGGATGCTGTGCCTTCGGAAATTCTGCCCTGGGAAGGTTTGAGATGAGGATAAATGATAAATGTGGTCCTGTGACGTCGTTAGATTATCCTATGTCTGCTTTTTCACCCTGGACGATGAACTGCTTTCTTTTTGTTGTTCTTGTTTTCATGGAAAAAGTCATAGCTTCATTTGGCTTTTCCTGCAACCAGGCATGATTTCTGTTGAGTTGCCGCATGTTTTTAGATATGTCTTTCACATGTCTCATGACTTGACATGTAGGGTCCAAAGCAGCTACAGATGAATACCTTTTCAATTTCCTCAATTGAAAGCATTTTGAGTTACGCTTTGTTAAGGTGCATCAGGTGCATGTCATTTTATATATATACATATGTATATATATATATACTTGTTTTTTTGTATCATCTTCTCATATTTGGTTACTTCCTTTTCACTTGCGTATCCAAATCCATTGAAAAAGCCTGATTCTCAACTTCCCAGGTGGGCTCCCAAGAACCCCAAACCGCTCGAAGAAGAAGGCATCAGCTGTACCTAGACGGCTTTAGAGGCAATGGTAGCTGTGGCATAAAGGCAACATCTCTTAGAATCACAGCCAACAGCAACACATCTCACTACCCGAATTTACTCTCTCATCCATTACCCAACTTCTATCCTCTGATTGACATGATCATGATGTTTCATCATATTTCGTGATGTTTCATGACGTTTCATCATGTTTCATGTCGATGGATGGCTTCTGATTTCCAACGTTTGTCTGGCAACTCGCGGGTTTTTTTTCGAACGGCACCTGCTTTGGGCTTCAGCACAGGATTGATGAGGATCGTCGTCTTAAACACTCGATGTTCCTGAGAAGAATACACAGCCACGAGTTCTCCACCCAATAACTCCACAACCCACCCAACATAATTGATGTTGAATATTTCTGGTCAGACTTTCGAACAAATTTTGCGTGAAAACAGGGGGGGGTGGGGGGTCCTGGCAAACTTCTGGTGAGTTGACAAAAGCATTCAGATGTTTCTTGTTGCGTGGTCTCAGATCTTCTCATCACATCCTAGCACCATCAAATGTCCCATGACAGAAAATCCACTGAATTTCAAAAATTCATCCAGTTTCCTCCCATCTTCATATCATTTCAAACACCTTCCCCCCCCAAAAAAAAGGTTCGGTTTCACCTCAACCCATCCTCCCAACCCATCCTCCCAACCCAAACTCCCCCCGTTTCTCCAAGATCCTCAGAGATTTGAGCTCTTGTGGTAAGGCGATCAATCTGATCCTGGGTCTCACCAATGGCCACCTGAGGGAAACGATGAGGCACCCTGAGGGATACCTGGTTGTTTAATAGGGATCCTTATAATGGTTTATTATAATCCCCTCATAACTGGGGTAGGATTTCATCCTCCAAAAAAGACCTAGGCAACCATAGGCCCTTTTTTTCATTGCTCAAATGTACATCCCTTATTAAAGCTTCACTTTCCGTTGAGAAGTTTGGGGAGAAAAGTCATAGGCCTGGAGTTGATTCTATTAAAACTAATTGGAATTGGATTTTTTGAATGACAAAACTGCTGGAAAAAATGCACACCTTTGTTGGTTTGAAGTGGGGGGGGATGTGTTTGATATTTGTTGCAAGTGATATATGATGTTTTTTCTGGGATACCTGCCTGACACACCCGTCCAAAATAATGCGACAGCGGTATATTCCAGGGCTGACATGACCGTGGAAATCAGCAACACATCTGCAATTTCAGCCCCCTGGAAGCGGAGTTGCACACCTTCCATTTGTTGGGAGAATTGTTCCTCAGCCCCAAGCTATCCGAAGGCCTTTGCCAAACCTCAGGTGTTTCCAAATGGAATTTGGGGGTTGACAACCAAATGAACACCCCATAACCTTATTCTTTGGAGGGGGCGGTGCCATATAAATTTATGTTTGCCAACTATCACAGTTTGAAGTCTGCCCCTAAACTGCCTGTTAGTTGAGTCAAGAAACAACTCATCAAAAACTACGATACTGAGATGATTGTACCTGTCAAACATACGAAAGTACCTTTTTTTTAAGGCAATTGGATGGCTGTTTTTAAGGGTTAGAGTTGACGGAAATTCACAGCAACGGCTGTTTTCCAGCTGCTTTGATTCTACCTTTCTAGGCTTTCGGACTGTGGTGCAGCCAAACCCAGTGGGTGCTCCCCACTATCCAAGGCCTAAGGCTTTTTTTCACGGAAAATTTCAGGCTAGTGATCCCAGTTTTGGCTCATAGGAGAGTGTTTCCTTAAATGGTGGTACCCCCCACTCCAAGATGATCATTCTTAGTAGGAAAACCCATGGTTGTTGGGTAGCACCATTTTAGGAAACCCCCATATGCTGGCTTGCAACAACAAAAAAAAGCTCTGGGAAACGCAACGTTTCTGAGCTCCTTTGTTGCTTCTTCCACCTCACGCGAACCCGACAAAGCCAAAACTACATGACATCTTCAATGCGAACCACTCACCCTTTCTTCACCGGAAAGTCAACGAACAATCTCATCTTCAACACATATTTTTCCAAGTGTGTAAGTATTAGATGCTTAGATCCCCCCCTTGAAAATTCTGAGGCCCTAAATTTTACCCCTTCAACATCACCTCCAACCGTCCAACCCCCCGGCACCTCTCCACCAGAGAAGTCTGTCACCTCTCGAGCCTCCAAACCTCAATATTTTTGTACGACTTGGGGGAGCAGGTGGCAGGCCTACAACATGTCCCCTGAAAATCCCATGGGTTGGAAGATGTATATGGATGTTTCCAAAAATAGGGGGAAAACCCCCAAATCATCCATTTTTAATACGGATTTCCATTATAAACCATCCATTTTGGGGTACCACTATTTTTGGAAACACCCATATATTTCATACTGAAATAGTCCTTTTTTAGGTTCCATGTTAGTTTTCGGACTGAAGATGAATAAAGGTCCCTGAGTAAAATAGTGATAATTTTCCCACTGTTACAGGGTTTGGGCATGCCCCCATGTATGAAAACTTAAGATTAAAGGGATAATAAGCACAGATATCATCCGAACATATCCCAACACATCCCAACTGCTGTAGGATTATCTCTTATGCAGGATGACCTTGTAAAAATCAACAAAAGATCCTTACAACCTCTCCCACTCCTTCTGTGGATCCAGCTGGTTCAGTGAAACATGTGATGTTCAACTTCCGTGAGTGGTGCAAAAGAGAGAAATCCCAACAAAATGAAGGACGCAGTGGTATTTCACATAACCCAAGCATAAACAGAAGAATTCTACAACCTAAACTGATACCATGTATACAATGCCTGTGTATATTCGTACAAGATACAGGTCTACAGCGCATCCCATGAAACTCTACCATCGTTGAAGTTGTTTCAGTGTCGCGTATTTGATGAAACCCCGCCAACAAGCAAAATCCAGCAAAATCTTGGGAGTTGTTTTCATGCTCACCAGGTCCCTAGTCCCCTACATTCTGGGTGTCCACCATCTTGTTCTTGTTAAAAAATAAGGACAGGAAAAGAAAAAGTCATGCCAATTGAACATCAAGAAAAAAAATGCAAAAAACTGATGACTTTCAGCAACTGGCATCCAATTTTCAACCCTCGAGGTCTCCAGGCGCAGGAGAAGAGATCCAATCAGCAGCACACTGGGCGAAACGAAACTGGGAAGAAAGCCCTGCAGCAGAGCCATGTGTAAAAGGGAAAGAACTGGAAGGGACTGGAAACTAATCTTCAATTCCATCTGGACAAATGAAATAAGATTTCATCCACCTCAAAATTGGCTGAAATACAGTGGAACTTCTTACATAAACTACCTTTTTGGGGGTCGGCAAGCTCCAAAGGATCAAACAGCTTCAATAAGTTCTGCCAATTGGGAGATGGTGATTTTGTTCCGATCTCACATTCGCACATCCTACAGACTTTCCTTGAAGCTGTGGGAAGCAAATGTGTATTGTTGTCATTTGTTGTCCCTCTTTTCCCCAACTGCTTTCCAATTATCATGTTTTCCCATTGTGATTCGGCAGCCCATCCCCAAGGCGATGAAAACAGAAGTTTTACGTCGCGGTGTCGAGATGTGTCGAGTACATTGGATGTTAGCAGCTTACGTTGGAACGAGACTACAGGATCTGATACATCTTGAGAAGCCAGATTACACCACTGCATCTTTGTAACTTGTATATGCTTGTTACAAAAACATGATGCATCAATTTTGGCACATCCCTGGATCTTACCAATCCCCTTCCCGTCGCTGCCAGGTTTCCCAACCAACATTCCTTTGCTTCCACCAGTTTCTGCAGCTTTTAACTCCTCTTCACTCAGGGCTGGTCTGGATGGCCTTCAACCATTGAGGGATGCAAACTTGCAGCATTGACATATCACTACAAAACGCATCCCGACACGCCACCATCATTATCATCGTTATAGTCATGATCATCATCATCATCATCATCATCATCATCATCATCATCATCATCATCATCATCATCATCATCATCATCATTATCATCGTTATAGTCATGATCATCATCATCATCATCATCATCATCATCATCATCGTTATAGTCATGATCATCATCATCATCATCATCATCATCATCATCATCATCAGTCATCGTANAGTCATGATCATCATCATCATCAGTCATCATCATCATCATCATCATCATCATCATCATCATCATCATCATCATCATCATCATTATCATCGTTATAGTCATGATCATCATCATCATCATCATCATCATCATCATCATCATCATCATCATCATCATCATCATCATCATCATCATCGTAATCAAAAAGAAGAAGACACTTGACGGCCTGGAAGTATAGGAGCCCAATATTGGGCAATCCGACGGCAAAGGATCATTGCCTGACAAATCCCTATCAAATTTCAACCCAGAAATAGGCGGCTGGCAAACGCAAACCTTCATCACAAACCCTCTCGACACTACAAAAGTTTCCTAAGAGTCGCTTACTCAGCCAACAGCTTCGCAGCTGGACAACTCACCTCAAATCCCCTCCGCCATTGGCTCTCACATCACCTTGGGACCCCCTGACGAGCATCCAAATGACACAGCGAACGCATGATGCAACGATCAATGAAGTTGACCCCATCCAAGACATCATTGGCCTCCGGATGGTGAATTGGCGCAATTGCCGCAACAGTGGGGAGCGGCGTTGAATTTGAACTCTGAAAGACTCAGTGATGCATGGGAAACATGTGTTTTCCTACGATGCTGAAGTGAGAAGTGAGGCAACAAACACATAGGAACTTTATATAGAGGTTTCAAAAAAAAAATCCCCTCAAAAATTACATCAAATCTTCACATAATCATCACTTCACCCAAAAAAAATCTGGTAATCCAATGAGCCTTTATGAACCCAACAAACCGGCCTGTTGTAGTAGCCGTGCTTCCCAACCCTTGGCCACGTAATCCACCGTTTGACCCTTGGGGTCATAACCTTCCACAACAGACATGTATCAAAGGGTGATTTTATTTGGGAAGATGTTCTGAAGCAAAACACAATATATACAAATAAAAATATATCCCCACAGAATGAAGTCCAAAACCAACAAACTAAAACGAAAACAAGAACGCTCTTGTTTTTCTCCAACACCCGTTGAATTTCCATCTTCAAGTGACCCTGGACGCGAACAGAGTCAGGTCGTTCCACAAGGGCTCGGTACCCTGGCGAACCCAATTTTGGGCATCGTCAATTCTGTTCGACAAAAAATCAAGGATGAACACCTTTTTGGATAGAAAATGAACAAAAATGATTCACAATGGTCCAGAAGTAGTTTTCTTAAACAGTTAGTTAGCGGCCTTCAGGAATCTAAGGAATCAAAATAGAGACAATACATCTTCCACCAAAAGTTTCAGGGAACAAAACCTCAACGAACAGGTCCCGCCTGGGATGCTGGGATCCTTTTCCCAAAAGACGGAGGTCGCATTGTTGGCCATGCGAAGGCGTGGGTTAAAAATGGCCTTGGATGATGGAAAAATGTGGCCAAAATATGGTGAGATTTTTTGCAAACAGTTGAAGGATCTACAGTTGCGTTACGACATGTTGATTATCTTTTGCACCTAGTTCAAGAGTAGAGCAAAGGTTATGGTTGACTGCTAGCAGCATTCAGCCCCTTTTTCCCCTAGAATCCTGGCCATTCACTTTGATCGCCCGACCACACTATATCACGATATCAAATAATTTGCACCTGTACAAAGTAATATACACACAGCTCAAAATAGACAGTTAGATTAACAATTCTCTCCTCCGAAACCATCTTTTTGTACATCACTTTCAAGTTTCATAGCGAAAGTTGCAGCTACTGACTGCAATCAAAAAAAATCGGCCACCTTATTTTGGGCGAGGTCAATGTTAAAAACATATCCATTTAAAAGGTAGATAAGCTAGCCCCAGAATCATCAACCACTTGGCAGCTTCTACCCATTCCATTGTTGCATAAGGCTCCAACCTTGCACCCAAAGGCAGTTTCTCGGCCTTGTAGGACCTATGAGCCATGTTTCACCAAGTGTGGTCTAGGAAGATCAAGACCAGCCATCTCTTCCAACTTGGACATCGAATTTTCACCAAAAAAATGTGCCAAAAGTTCGGGCACAAAAAGTTAGAAAAGTGTGTGAAATTTCGTTGTTTTTTTTTTTAATTTGGTTTCCCAAATTGAGGTCCAGCCCAGAAACCCCAAAGCTCCCCGACTCGTTCCTCTTCATTGAGCCGCTCTACTGCTACAGGAGGATCCTCCCGCTGAGCAAATCAAGATGCATTGAAACCAAGATTTGGCCATCAACAATTTGGATGTTTCAATAGTGGTACCCCCAAATCATCCATTTTAATAGGGTTTTCCATTCTAAACCATCCATTTTGGGGGTACCCCTATTTTGGAAACACCCATTTCCACTGATGGATCTTGATAGGTAACAAACAGATTCCTTTCGTTGAGATAACTTCTAAATTGGGAAGTCCAGTCTTTTTGCATCGCAGCAGCGCTTTTCTGGGGATTTACAGGATTAGTGAACTCAGCACCCGGATCACAACTCAATTCCAGCCTGTACCTTTCTAACTCACAGCCTATCAATTGTATGTTTACCCATCTCTGATTGTACCGCAGTACCATTTGCAAGAACTGGCAAAAATCAAAAACATACAGATGATTTTGAACTACATTATTTCATTAGTATCATACAGTCCATATCTCTTAAAATCTATTCGTCACAGTCTTCACCAAATTTTTCTCTCCCCCCCCCCCCTAAAAAAAAAAAATCTCCAACTTCATCCCCAACCAAAAAAAACATTATCCAACATCAACAGCGACCCCAAAGACAGCTACACAGCTATTACAAACAGCATTTACAGCCCTCCCTCCCTCCGCTGAAACTCAGTCCTCCAAAACAAACAAGCGACTGGGAGTGCCCAAATGCGGCGCTGCCAAGAAGCCACCCTTGAAATCTCGCCCTTGGAGACTCGTCGAAGTCGTTGAGTTGACGTTTTGGGGTTGGTCGAAAGTTGATGGGGTTCACGGTCGCACCCACCATTTTTCCTATGACCCCCGACCCGAAAACGAACATATTTTCCCAAGAAGGGGAACCATTTTTTTGTTGAAAGGGAAAAAATGGTCTTCCAACCATCAATGTTCAGGACATATGTCCGTTTTCAGGGGGGTGTATAATTGAAAGTTGTATCCTGGAATTGAATGTTTCACCCTTTAAAATTCAGAGATCCGAGTTGATTTACCCTATTTTTTGTTTGCGGACATACCACTCTGGCTCTTCAAAAAGGGCTCTGGGCCTGGTAGTTTGGGCCCACGCATCACGGAAACCTCGGTTTTTGATTGAGAAATCAAGTTGTTGATGTGTCGAATTTGGGTGGAAAACAATCCGCAGGGGGGGGGGGCCCAAAGGGGAGCCTATACTGAACTCATCTTGCAACATCCTTACCCTCTTTGTCAAAGTTTTACCAAAGGCAAAGACCAATTCTTCAGCCACATTTTGCGACTTCTCCTTGGAGATGCGTTCTGCTTTCACCTTGGCAACTTTCAGATGTTTCACCATTTCTTAGGAATACCAAGAATTGGACATCAAGTTTTTGTACAGATTTTCTGACCAGGTTACCAGCTTAGCCTTCCGCCGTAGTACTGCCTGAAAGTCGGTTGAATCTGCGCTTGAAGAATCCACAATGGATTTTGCGGATTGGAAACATGCTGAAAATCCTCCAAAAGATGATCTCATGAAGATGATCTACTTTTTTTCCTTTGAATAAGTGAGTAAAGTTCCCTCCTTATGGATCTCTGTTTGATCCATCAACTTAAAGATTCAACTGCTCATGTCTCAAGATATCTGCGAAATTTCTGGTAGAAAAAAGAGGCATGCCCACGACTCGCCCCACTCCCCAGGACTCGCCTTTCCTAAAGGTAGAACCTTCCGATAAGCTGTGGCACTCCCGGGCCTTGGAGAGTTGTGAAAAGAAACGAAAAGGCCCAGGAAAAAGTTGAGATCTGCTGGACATGGCTATGGACATACACAGGAAACGCAATTAAATATCATATCAGCATTTTGCTGCTTATATAACTTATATACGTGTATATTATATGTATATATGCAGTATGCATTGGTATTTTTAGTGTGTTGAGTGAAAACTGATAGAATTTAAAGCCCGGCAAGTTTGCACACACCCAGTTTGCATCATTCTATATATCTACTGTAACAATTTTTTGGTGTCGCAGCTTTACCTCGTAAAAGCAAGTCTTGGAGTAGAGCCAAAACAAACGAATTGTATGCCAGAAAAATAGTGGTAAAAAAAAAAAAAAAACTTGACATCCATCTTTGCATGTTTCCATTTTGAGAAAACATCTGAAGTGGGCAAATACACATCTTTAGCAGGAAACTATAAGAAACCTATGATATGAACCTGCAATTGGCTCCCAACACCAGGTGCCCCCAACAAGGATCGGATGGCATTGGAGTAGATCTTCTCAGGGGGTTCCCATGACCTCAAAAGGTTCGTTTCGTTTCCCAATTGACAGTGGAAAATGACCCATTTTGCAAAAGGAAACTTCCCTTGGTTCTTGGAAAGGTCATCATTTTCCACTGGGTGTTTTTCCTGTTGATGGAAGAAATCCGAAAACTAGTCAGAAGGTCCCAGGTTTCATAGGGTTTTATACATCCCACATGGTGCAGGATGTTTTTCCATCAACAGTATGATCTTGAAGACTCAGTGAATTCCTCCTTGATTGGAGTTCCACAATCACTGCTGAGGACCCCGTCGCGTCGCTTGTCTCTGCCTGCGCTTGGCATGCGAAAACATCACTGGGCAGAACCAAACGCTTCCCTGGATTGAAATCCTTTCCTGGTATATGCCACTAAAAAATTAGAGAGAGAGAGAGATGAAAAGATAAACAGGGGCTGATTTTTCATTGCTCTATTGGATGACTTGTCAGAAGTGGATTTTTGGAGTACTTTTGACCGCCCCCAAAAAAATCCACCTCGACCGACACCGGGGAAGCTCGTCGGCGGTTGCTTCGAAGCTGTTGTGGCAAACGACCTGTTTGGCGCTGTTTGGATGAGGGGATCGGAGGTTGGCTCCTCAAACTCAAATTTGTGCCTCCAATCCAGCAGGAGGGCAGTGCCAAGAAGAGCAGGACTGGACCAAGCCTTACAATTGGACCCGGAGTCATGGCAAGTGACGATGGATCATGGATGAATGGTAGGCAGGTTTATCATGGCAGCAACAAAATACCCAAAAATTGCAGTGGATAAACCAATGAATCGCTAAAAATGCAAGTTCCAAGATTTATGTTTAGGCTTCCAACAGCTTGGAGATATAAAAATGCCAAGTTTTTATTGGTCAACTTGGCGCTTCTCAACATCCCAACATCGGAGCTTCACACCTACGAGAACCATTTTG
The DNA here is from genome assembly GCA_000507305.1 of Breviolum minutum Mf 1.05b.01. Taxonomy (NCBI): domain Eukaryota; class Dinophyceae; order Suessiales; family Symbiodiniaceae; genus Breviolum; species Breviolum minutum. Next base: position 37,794 of record DF242515.1, read on the forward strand.
GACTGTGACCATGCTGAAGATCTCCAGGATGCATGCCAAAGTTCAAGATGAATGCGATTTTCCAAGGTGTGATCTTGATATCAGGCATGCCATCTCAAAAACAACCAAAAAATGAGATTTTTAGGTTACAGATGTATCATGCAAAATTTTGGTTACCCCAAGTTGCACTTTTTAAGCTCGAGACTTTATCGCATGATGTTAGCACGGTGTTAGCGTGGTGGGAACCACCATGTAAGCCAAACTTGAGTGACCAAGAATGGTCCATTTTTGAGCTCAAGCTGAGGCATTTCAAACATCCAAGGTAGTGTGCATAGTGTTGAAAACCGGAAAACCTCTCCGGAAAAAAAACCGGAAAACCACCCACCCACCCTGCTGATTTTTCAAGCGAAATCCTCATTTGTTCGAAACCAATGGGCCGGATGGCCACTATGTCAAGGTTTTGTAGCAACAAAAGACTATAGCTATGCGGCAAGTCAAACCAGCATCGCGGGCACAAATCTCAACAAAATCGATTGCATTTCAGCAAAAATTCAGCACCTAATTTCACCAGCTTTCTAAAGTCTGTTTATAATAACAATTTATCTTAAGGAATCAGTATGGTTTCTGGCAAAAGTAATGGACATGATGGACCCAAAAAAAGGTCGTTTGATGCTGTTTGGAATACTAAAATGCCAGCCCTTGCTTCTTGAAAGTCGTCCATGTCTCAAATCAAGTGGCTAAGCAGCTACTGAGTAGCTGCTGTGCGAAGGCTAGTCTTGATTTTCCAACAAAAAGGGACCAGCATCGCTAGGAAAACATACAAAATTACCTCAAGACATTGGCAAAAAATCCATGGCATAGCGATGCAGATTTCACTTGCGAATTGGTTGGTTTCGGGCACCGGCTTTCACCAAAGAGAAAGGATGTCGGAAGTTTTCAAAGAAATTAGGTTCACATCCTCTGGATGCTTTTTGTCAGGAATCTATCTTCCAGGACTTGGATAGAGATCTTTTTCGAAAATTCTTAAAAAGGCATGTAGGGTTCAGCACAGTTTTCAAGAGGGTAACCAATCTTTCTCCTTCACGTCTTCACACCTTTCCCTTGGTGAATTCGAACCATCCATAACCGTTCTTGTCCCACTTGGCCAGCATGCCGTCCAGGCATGGTGGGTTCAAGCAACACAGCGTCAGCCATGAATTGAACCAAGAAATCAGAACAGCTCCCGTGGGAGAAGCTGCTTTGTTGCCTGTGCTGCCATACCTTTTGACTGTTGATAGATGTTGATGGAAGAACTCCTGCATTATTCTTGGTATTCATTTCTTTCTGTTCTCTAGCTTTCCATCTTTATTTGTAAACCTGTAGGTCATCAGTAGGCAACCGCCACAAACTTCACCAGTAAATTTTGTGTTTCCAACATAACTCATGAATTGCAATTGTCTCAACACCTGAGTGCCTGTAAAACAATCCATGATAAGAAGCTAGGCCACACGCCCAGCCCACCTTGCAACCGCCGGATACTATCCCGTCATCAGCTTTTGACTCACACCTGGGGCATCTTTGGGGGCAAAAATCCGTCCTTTCCCCACTATGGTTTAAAAAAAAAATCATCCAAGACTTCTAGCGCAACATATATGAGAAAGGGTCTTTTATTCTCTGATTTTCGAAGAAAAAACAACAACGCTGAGTTCCCAAACAATCCTTCTGCAGGGTTCGCATGGCCTGAGCTAATTGGAAGTCGATTTTTACATCGGAGAGGGATGGAATCAGTGAGTAGTCTAAACATCTATATATACTATAAACAAAACATATCGATGATCATTTGTGATGAATATTGAAGGAAACTATATTCTTTCGGAAAAATGTGGTTTTAATCCGAAAAATCAACCATGATCCAATTGAGCCAGATTTCATGACTCGGAATGGAATGAAACCAAATATATCTGCCACCTGAAATGGGCACCATCAGAACATCTGTCCAAACTCACCATGGAACACTAAAAACACTCACTAGATATGTGGTGAAACAGCAATAACCAGAAAATGTCCGTCACTGATTTTGTGCACCTAAAATTAATCTTCATTAATCTTCAGAGAATCTGCAGACAAAGTTTGCCTGGTGCTCCCTCCCGCGACTAACCCGTGGATTCTCTAAGCTCAGACAAGACACGTTCACCATAGACCTTGGTTGGATGAAGTCGGCAGGCTGCTAATTTCTTACTAAGTCTGTGGGGACCTGGAAAGGAGACTTGTTTCACCCAAATGTTTCACCAAAATCAACCGCTTCAAGTGAGGCCGTTAGGCTAAAATCAGCTTTCAGCTTGTGTCATTTCGAGGGTTTGATTCCCAAATCCCAAAGCACCATCAGCGAGGTTTTCCATCACATTTCGCCGTTCAAACTCGCTGTTTTCGACGACTTGCCCGCGAGAAAGTTGAAGAGTTGAGGCGAATGAGTTTAATGAATAGAAAGTTGATCACTAGAAACCAAACCACATCGCTCTGCTTAGGAAGCCAGATCAAAGTTGAAAAACAAAGTTCAGCAGTTGCAACACCCAAACACAGTCAGACATCTACTTGGACAGGGATGGGGATGCTTGTCAAAGAACTGCATCCTTTAAAGGCACAGTTCCCGATGGCTATGACTGACTCAGGGATAGTGATGCTCTCCAAAGACGTGCAATTATGAAAAGCATAGTCCCCAATGGTGGTCACAGACTCAGGGATGGTGATGCTTGCCAAAGACTTGCACGCTCGAAACGCCCGATCCCCAATGGCTGTCACAGACTCAGGGATAGTGATGCTTGCCAAAGATTCGCAATTCAGAAAGGCACTCTCCCCAATGGCTGTCACTGACTCAGGGATGGTGATGCTTGCCAAAGACTTGCAATTTAGAAAGGAGCCCACCCGAATAGCTGTCACAGACCGAGGGAGAGCGATGCTTGTCAAAGAATCGCAACCTGCGAAGGCATAGTTCCCGATGAACGTCACAGACCCAAGGATAGTGATGCTTGCCAAAGACTCGCATCCTTCAAAGGCACGGTCCCCGACGCACGTCACAGACTCGGGGATAGTAATGCTTGCCAAAGACTTGCATCCTGTAAAGGCATGGTTTGCAACGAACGTCACAGACTCCGGGATAGTGATGCTTACCAAAGACTTGCAATTCAGAAAAGCACTGTCCCCAATAAGTGCCACTGACTCGGGGATAGTGATGCTTGCCAAAGCCTTGCAATTTAGAAAGGCTTTGTCCCCAATGGCCGTCACAGACTCTGGGATTTGCACTTTGACCACCTGATTGCACTCTTGAAAGGCTCCAGCAAAAATTTCCGTGAGAGAGGATGGAATGTTGACTTGGAGGAGACCTTCTGCATGGATGGCCTCTTTTGCTGCGGCTTCAACTTCGTTTCTGGAGTAAATGACAGTCACATCCGATTCCGCATGCATCAGCCCCGCAGACTCCAGTGTCTGATCATCATCTACTAACACTCCGTCGGCCAGGAGCTTTACTTGGAGGATTGTGTGCTCAATGGGATCTTCACAAGGTTTAAAATCACGCAGCATTGCCTGCAATTCTTGAATGGTGTTTGTTGGTATGACTTCAACCGTGAGGACACCACCTTCTAAAGTCTTCACTTTCATTTCGAGGGGCATTGCTGCCATGGCAGCCATGGCGGCCAAAAAACGGTCAAACAACGAATCGTCGAAGGTTCATGGGGTCGATGACTCGGGGACAAACACTGTATACCATTGAGCCACGGACAGTTGACAAGGCGGGCTTGTTACAAACTGTCTTCCCACCGGGGTCGATGCAATGATAGAATCATTGCAATATACCAAAAATATGAGGCCGGATTTCAGCGGCATGATGGTGACAACAATCCTACTTAAAGACACTTTTCATTTAGTACACTCCAGTAAACGAACATGGCTGACTGGAGAATGCCACAATGTGAAAAAATAAGAAATACATCTTCCAACACGCTCCATTTTCCAGTCCGCTCATCCTTAAATCAACTGCTAAGGGGAGTATAACTGACTGATCCTCCAAAGAACAGGCCCGGATTCACCGGATTCGTCGCTCCCAAAGCTCACCTGTAGAATTGGGGAAACCTCTCAATCTTGGAAGGGCGGAGTTTTTTTTTCCGCCCTAAAAACCAGGCACTAACAGCCTTGCAGGATCTATTTATTTGCGTTACGGCTGTATGAGGGGTACAGCTTGGAGAAGGTTTTTTGCATGGAACCACTGCAATGAAATATTTGAACTCTAGATGCAAAAAGTGTCATAAACGATCAATGTCAATTGTTATGAATCTTCGGAATCTTGATGCTGCTGGGAAATTTGTCACATGATTCCTCAAGCTTTCCTTAAGCTTTGAATGAATTAAGGCTGGATTGGGGGAAAACAGAAAAAGCCTTCTGAAACTATGAAAATCGGAGTAACCCATCCACTATATCCCCTTTTTTGTCAGCACCCGAAACAAAACAAGGAATTTGAAATTGCGGCCCTAAGAATCGACGCAGATATTTCTTGAGAAGTCTGTGGGGACCTGGAAAGGAGACTTATTTCACCCAAACGGTTCACCAAAATCAACCTCTTCAAGTGAGGTCGTGAGGCTAAATTCAGTTTTCAGCTTGGGTCATTTGAAAGGTTTCGATTCCCAAATCCCAAAGCACCATCAGCGAGGTTTTCCATCACATTTCGCCTTGCGACTCGCTGTTTTTGACGACTTGCCAGCGAGAAAGTTGAAGAGTTGAGGCGAATGAGTTTAATGAATAGAAAGTTGATCACTAGAAACCAAACCACATCGCTCTGCTTAGGAAGCCAGATCAAAGTTGAAAAACAAAGTTCAGCAGTTGCAACACCCAAACACAGTCAGACATCTACTTGGTCATGGACGGGGATGCTTGTCAAAGAACTGCATCCTTTAAAGGCACCGTCCCCGATGGCTATGACTGACTCAGGGATAGTGATGCTCTCCAAAGACTTGCAATTATGAAAGGCATAGTCCCCAATGGCGGTCACAGACTCAGGGATGGTGATGCTTGCCAAAGACTTGCACGCTCGAAACGCCCGATCCCCAATGGCTGTCACAGACTCAGGGATAGTGATGCTTGCCAAAGATTCGCAATTCAGAAAGGCACTCTCCCCAATGGCTGTCACTGACTCAGGGATGGTGATGCTTGCCAAAGACTTGCAATTTAGAAAGGAGCCCACCCGAATAGCTGTCACAGACCGAGGGAGAGCGATGCTTGTCAAAGAATGGCATCCTTCAAAGGCACACTTCCCGATGGCTGTGACTGACTCAGGGATAGCGATGCTTGCCAAAGACTTGCAATTCAGAAAAGCCAGGTCCCTGATGGCTGTCACTGACTTAGGGATGGCCATGCTTGCCAAAGACTTGCAATTTTCAAAGGCACCGTTCCCGATGGACGTCACAGACTCAGGGATAGTGATGCTTGCCAAAGACTCGCAATTTGCAAAGGCTCGATTCCCAATGGCTGTCACAGACTCAGGGATGGTGATGCTTGCCAAAGACACGCAATTCAGAAAAGTGCCGTCCCCAATGGCTGTCACAGACTCCGGGATAGTGATGGTTGCCAAAGACTCGCATCCTTCAAAGGCATGGTTTGCAATGGTCTTCACAGACTCTGGGATGATGATGCTTGCCAAAGACTTGCAATTCAGAAAGGCACGGTTCCCAATGGCTGTCACTGACTCAGGGACAGGGATGTTTGCCAAGGACACGCAATTTAGAAAGGCACCTTTTCCAATGATTGTGACTTCCTCAGGCATAGGGATGCTTGCCAAAGACTTGCAATCTACAAAAGCATGGCCCCCGTTGAGCGTCAGAGACTCAGGGATAGTGATCCTTGCCAAAGACTTGCAATTTCTAAAGGCAGAGTGTCCAATAGCTTTCACAGACGCAGGGATAGCGATGCTTGCCAAAGACTCACAATTCAGAAAGGCACCATTCCCAATGGCTGTCACAGACTCGGGGATGTCCACCTTGAGCACCTGATTGCACCCGTGAAAGGCTTCAGCAGGAATTTCTGTGAGAGAGGATGGGATGTTGACTTGGAGGAGACCTTCTGCATGGATGGCCTCTTTTGCTGCGGCTTCAACTTCGTTTCTGGAGTAAATGACAGTCACATCCGATTCCGCATGCATCAGCCCCGCAGACTCCAGTGTCTGATCATCATCTACTAACACTCCGTCGGCCAGGAGCTTTACTTGGAGGATTGTGTGCTCAATGGGATCTTCACAACGTTTCTTTTCACGTAGCATTGCCTTCAATTCTTGAATGGTGTTTGTTGGTATGACTTCAACGGTGAGGACACCACCTTCTAAAGTCTTCATTTTCATTTCGAGGAGCATGACGGCCATGGCGGCCAGAAAACCTTCAACACATGTGTATGTTTCTGAAAATGTGAGGTCAAACGCTGCACAATATTTGGGCCAAATAACTTTGATTATCTCAGCTATATGTCAACGACAAACGCCCACAGCGTGGGCTTTTCCACTGGGAAGCAAAATCCCCAAGCCGTTTTTCAAGACAAAGTGTCACCAGTTTGGCGTTTTCTCAGGGCTTTCTCTGATACAAACGCCTCTCAAAATCCTAAGGTCAAACTTCTTGAAGATGTCCATGATTCTCTATAGATATAATATATATCATAGTCCGTTATCGAATCAAACTTAGATACATATAATATATACATCAATGGAAATTTGAAGCTTCTCAATCCATTCAACTAAAATCTCCGCTTCAGGATTCCTGGAAAACGGAAGTGAAGCCAACCAGGTTGAGGATAAAACTACTCTCCCTGAAACGAACAGCTCGCTGTTAGAAAATCAATGGTTCTAGAAAACCCAGCAAAAACAGATGCTATCTAACAGGATCGGATCTACTCGCCAACTCACGGGTCTGCTAGATATGGAATGAGGAAATCCAAAAGGATTGGTTTTCAAGTCCTCCAGTTGCCTTTTTGCATAAAGTACAAATGTATTCTGAGCTCTGAATGAAACCAACTACTGTATACCATTCATAAACCAACCAAACCCGTGCTCTAACAAGTGAAAAAAATGCATCTGGTACTGATACAAGCAGCCAGAACGCTTGGAACCCTCCTGATTTCACACAATCTCAAAGCCCCACTTTAACCACTGGTAGATATGTATCGTTGGAACAGGACCCACATTCTCCCCATTCTTTCACTCATCCCAGAACTTTGACAAATCCTACCAGAAAACACATCATCCATCAAGACTTTTCCAACCCACCAGCAAAGGTAAAGGTGGGAACAAAAAAAAACTTCAATTTTCAGTACCAAGGCACTGCATCATTGTGGTCATTGCCTCGGATTGTACCCCAGGGTGAAATCTTCACCAGAAAAAAAATACAGACTTTTTGAGTCCGGCTGACATTTGATATCTGCTTAAAAGAAATCCTAAAAAAAAATCCAGCAAGTTAAATGCCATTGGAAGGATGTTTAGGTGAGTTCCTCCGAGACTTTTGGCGGAGCTGATTTTTTGATTCAAAGAAGATAAGTTTACGGAAATGCCTGAGGATCCCTGCACAACAACGGCTCACAGGATTTAGGTGCATCTCTCCTTCCCTGTCCTGTGAAAATCAGCAGATCCACGAAGTGTGAATCATTCGACATCTCAACAGAGCCATATCCACTAGTGAAAACGATCACCCCAGCCCGCCTGTGTTTTCACATTGCCCAAATTGTTTAAATCCTCAGGATGAACAAAGCTGCGAGAGAAGTCTGACAAAGTGGCCAGGATTCTTCATTTGGCATACAGTGTTGCAGGCAGCTGTTTCATGCTTTTCAATGGTTGCTTGGCGGTCTTTCAAAGAAAAACCTTTCCGCCAAGCGCGGAACGCTGCGTGAGACAACATGAAGCTTCCCCTTCTTCGGGTGATGATGCAATGAAACAAATCTGGGGGGCTGTTTCAGTTGAAACTAGCTTAGTGAATACCAATAATCGCTGATGGATCATGAAGAGAACTGCAAATCCATTTCAAAGAGTTCAAAATATGGAAGTGGAGGAACAGAAATTGGGGAAACTTTCCATCAGAAAAGCTACTTCCAATGTCCCAACAGCCAAAGGAACTGTTCATGAAAGAAGTTCTGCACCAGTTGAGATAGCTATATAAAAACCCTTGTAAATAATGGATACAATGTTTATTTTTGTTGATCATATCAAGTGTTGAACCCGCAAGCATCAAGAGATTTCCAGCTAACTGGGCACCGCACATTCACAAGCATCACCTGGGCGCCCAGTTGGTTGGTCCTCCCGCACCAAAGGTGTAACTAACTCATCTAAAATGCCAAGCTACAGTAAGCTCACCATCAGATTTCACCGGTACAACCACCAGGTCAGGGATTTTCCTCTGATCACGCCTTGGATGCCGTTGATTTTTCAACGAGTCGATAACGAAACCGAAAATCTTCGGGTTTGAGAACGAAACCTCCCAAACGCCAAGCTACAGGATGGTGGCCAAGACCATGTCTGTGGTGGAGTCGAGACATGGAAAGACAATGTCATTTCGCAAACTGTTGAAGCATGGTAGGTTATCCAGGAGCATCTTCTTGTCATCATCAAGGACTCGGCTGGTCCTTTCAACAGAAGTCGTGGTGTCAGAACTGTGATTCTTCGGATTCCCTACCATCTAAAAATTACGATTCTTTTGTCCCACCGCTGTGTATTCACCTCGTTACCACTAGTGTGTCAACTTTTTTCCGCGAAAATTCAGCCTCTCTTTAGCTTCTCGTTGGGTGTTTGTGTCATTTTTGGTTTTTCGCCTCAAAAGTTGTTGGGATTTTTTGAAAATAGGTTCGAACTCCACTATGCAAATCCAAGGTTCTTCAACAGTTGATTGCATAGAATTTTGTAGGTATCCTCAATTTCAAACAAACCCAGCTGAATCGAAAAACACTTCACTGACCTGCTTTTTGTTGCCAGAAAACCAAGCATTTTGGATCCATCACTTTTTCTGCAATCCATGTAATCTATGTCTCCTTTGTTGAGGAATGGCGTTTTTTTTGGAAAATCTGCGGTGAACATGAAACATATCTGGTAAAAGTTGTTTTCCAGTCAAGGGAACATGGTCTAAAAAACAAAGTGGGCGAATCTGATGACAAAAATGGACAGGGTCGCAAGAGGACCCCCAATTCTTGCAGCTGCAGCTACCGTGACATTAGTCATCAGTGTAGAATTGAAGCTCATGCGCCAGAACCTGCTAATAAAAAAAACTTGCACACCAGATCGTATGGTGTGACTGGAACTACATCAACGAAACCGTCAAACAGGTGTTTCTGAATCAAAGAAACCGGGTGAGATTCAATTTTTGTTCAAACAAAACAGTGCCAACCTTCACCTTTTCAGCATCCTTTTGGTCATGAAGTGAAGCAAACTCAGTCTTCACAGCTATGAGTGAACCTGCCTGGGTTCCATACTGGCCGTGGCACATAAGGAAACCACTTCAGAAAGCTGACTCTCAATCGTCCCCTCAGCTTAGATTGGATGGTTTTTCGATCTTTTTGGAGGGTATCATGAACAATCCTGGTTTTACTTCAATGATTTTGTTGAGGCGTTCGCAAGATGCACCCCTTAACCTTGGGTCATGGACCTCTCGCTGGCCCAGCATACATAAAATCAGCCGAAGGATGATAGTGGGTATTGAGACAATGGAGTCCCCACTGTTGATGGTTCAGAGATCCTGCTCCGATGGATAGGTAGTTTATCCCATTATTTACGAAGTTTTTTTTACATCCCCATGTGGTGCAGGATTTCTTCCATCAACAGAAGCACTGATTTTTGTATGTCCTTTTTTGGCCTTGCATAACCCGTGGTTTCCGGGTTCACCCTTTCAGCAGCTTACAAAGTTTCGGCCCAGGAACCATCTTTTTCTTCAACTCATCGTGTTGGACTTGGCCATCAATGTACGCTTTAAAGACCTGCAAGGGCCGATCCCACAAAACCCTCAAGCTATACAGTCAAAGTTGACGGCCCCAAACCCTTGGAGTTTTCTGATGCAACCTCCAACCACTTGCCTCTTGAAAATCTGTGACCGTCTTGGTCAAGAGGGTTATAGCTTGACCAGCAGCTGGTTCTTCTCCAAACATCATGTCGAAGATGTTCATGACCAAAACACCTCAGGACAACAACGTGTTTTTTCCTCACAGGCACAACCGGTGAAAACCTGCAGAATTTGAGATGTTCTTTCGATATTTATTGGCAAGCCAAGCAAGTCAAAATGAATTTTCGCTGTGACTCACAGGGCCATGTTTGGACTCTGGTGGTCACCAGGCACTGAGGTTTTTCAACACGACAGGAGAATGACCACCCAAACGCAACGTCAGTCTGGCACTCACCAAATTCTCAAAGAGTTCCAACCCAATGATCCCTTCATAGGGGCAAGAATTTTTCTGAAACCTTTTTGAAAAAATAAATTTCCACCATGCTTCAGCTGCTTCTACCCAACCATCAACCATTTCACGACAAAACTGCCATCAAATCGGGGAACCGATGATGATGTCACTGAGTTCATGGAATTTACCGGAGAAGGTCGTAGCAGTCGATGCGTCATTGGAACAGTCAGCCATAAGCGAAGCCACCTCTTTGGGTCAGGATGTCACCAACGACAGGTGTCATGACACTAGAAGCAAAAGCAATAAATATGGGTAGTGAGTGTCTCTGTATATGTGTACATATATATATATAGTATATATATACATATACACTACACATATTCCTATACATGTTGGATCCTGCTCAAGTTACTGCAACTCTAGATAATGAAAGTTGATACCTTAGTAAGATAGAAATTACTTTCACACTGCGAACCAGGGTTTAGGCAGGCCCCAATATACATACATATCATATATCATTTACCGATGACATGATTGCACTCAAAGTCATCTCGAGGTTTTCATTTGTGTCAAGACACGGTGATGGCTGCAAGTCGTTGTGCAATACCAGCGGTATCTCCCGAACCATCATATTTCAGGTACCTAGAGGCCAGAACTGAAAACCAACGTGGAAAGTTCAAGGCTAGAAGCGCCTTCAAAAAGAAAAAACGAATCATTGCAATGCATAAGTATACACTTTACTTCAGAGCACTCTTGAATATGCTGCAAGTGTATATCAGTAAGTGTGTCTGTATATGTATTCATGCGGCAAATGAATCGGCTGGTCCTCCGGTTAGCAGCTCAAGCCCTTAAAAAAAAAAAAAACGCGCAATCACCACAGCTTGTGTGAAAACCAACCACATCAAGACTTTGTGACTTAAAGGTGCTCAAAGTGAAAACTTGTGAACCTCAAGAACAAGTGGACTACTTCAGCAGAACCGGCTGAATTCAATGCTACCAAAGTACATGAAGCCCCAAGTCACGAAGAAGACTGCAATGATGGTTGCAATCCTATCACTGTGAAAAGGTGATGAAAAACGTCAACTGTTCCAACACTATGGTTGCCGCCTAAAAGAAAACGAATTCATTGCCACTCATTTGTTCACTCAAATCGAAGCTTCCATGCGAAAGCGATTTGAGTAAGTTTCGACACGTTGACCGGTCACAAAGGGCAAAGTGGCTTGGATTTAAGGTCAAAGGCTGCGAGAAAAAAATCAAGAAATCTCAGCCTTCAAGCCATTGAAGCAGTGATGAAAACCATCTCAGGCTGTTGGATCAATGAAACGTACAGACGTACAACCTTCGAACTCCAGTAGTTTTCTGATCTTCCTCCTTCAAGCCATTGATGTTGATGTGCAGATGAAACTGCAAAAGCACTGTTTGACTAGTGGCCACCAGCAAACAAGATTTATCACGCACGTTCAGACACCATGATTGAAACCACAGTCAGGGTGGCAGGATGTCCTCTCTTCCTTCAATTGTCTTCAAACAAAAACTTCTGGTGAAGCCCAAACTTGAGCCAAACCTCTTTTCAGTTCAAGGTTTTTACAGATGACACCCTCTGTATTCAGCAAAACCTAAGCGATCAAAAGTTTCAAGACCATCTGACAATTGCTACATAACTTCAGTAGAAACCGTTTCGAGAAAATGCAAAGGTTCGAGTTTCAAACCTTTGGTGTTGCAGCCAACATGTCCAACCAAATGATAGACTTGTACAAACTGAGGTTACAACCTCGAAAGTATGTTAGACGAGTAGTAATTGGTGTGCCAACCTCCCCAACCCAAAATTTTGACGGAGCGAACCATGCTAGCTCACACGGTTTGTTTGCAAGATAACACCATCAAAAGATGCAATAGTCACAGTCAAGTCAACTGGGCTTTTCAAAGTGCCTCAGCAGCTAGCAGCCCTGTCATAAAATCTAAGACGGCGTCTTGAAACACCATTCACACACCATGGCTGGGCCATTTTCCCATGGCCACACCAGATTCACAGCATGTAGGTGAGACATGCCCATATTCTTGACCCCAGAGCTAGGGGCCTTGTGCTACTTGGAGGGGGGATGGTCTACAAATCTAGCCACATCAGCCCGCCTTTCCAATCCCTTCCTGTCCTGTATCCATCCGAACACCAACCCAAGGCAGTGAATCCAAGCGTTCCTGTGCGTGGAGGCTTGGAGGAGAAACTTTCTGCCGATGGCTACAAAGCTAACATGTTCCACAGAAGGAACGCCTACAAAATGGTGCACACCAGAAACCCTTAATTTTCACGACATCTGCTGCAAATTCGATGGCTCTTCACAGCTTCTGAAAGATTTAGATTCACTGAAGACTTTGAAGATGAATGGCAGATCATCACCTCTCATGAGTTTTTTTATACCATCTCTTGGATGGCCACAAAAAATGCAACCTTGAAAGATTGGAGAAGGAATCATCGCTTGAGAGCAGTTCTATTCGATGATGTCTTTCCAAATGGGTGTTGTGGCTTGAGTGATGAGGAACGGATCGCTTCTTCAATGCACATCTAGACCCTATACACAAGTGATGTTGTAAAAAGGGGCCTTCCACCAATACATTAAATACATTCTAGAAAATCTCGTGAAACACCCCAACATGTTGGGCACCTATGACCATTCCGCACATCATGGCATCACCCAGCCAGTCCATTTCAAGTGTGGGCCTACAACACTGGCGAAGACAACAGCAGCCACTCGGTCCAAAGCCGCTTTGATGGTACCAGCACTGTAGCGGGACATCAAAACCACCTCAGCGCAAAACCACAAGAGAAGAAGGTTGATTGGATATGCCATGACAAAGAAAAAAACAACTTATCTAATGGGTTTGTTCCATTTTTTGTCACTAAAATAGTGAAAACACACATCGGAAAAAAAATGTCAGCCATCAGGTCGTGACGTTGATACTCGCCAATCCACTGGTATACTTGCTAATCACGCAGACTGGCTCCTGGCAGTTTATCGATCCGAACAACCGCCATCGATCCATGGTCCCACCCCATTTACCGACCCACTGGTCACCGATGGCCCGTGACCGTCCTGGCTACTCAACTTATCTTTCTCCCAGGCTTCGATGGCTTCAGCATCACACCAACCTGGAAACGCCCATGGTTTCGTCAGCAAACGAAAAAGCCAGATTATCTACTATATTAATCATATTAATCCTTAAAATCGATGAAAAAAGAGTTGGAATTTCGAGCACTTCAAGAAAGTTTGTGAAGTCCAACCTCCAACCTTTTTCGCTGAGGAACCGTAAACTCCAATCAGAAAGTTCACAAGCAAGCAAATGGACGAGCGAGCAGCCCACCTGAACAACGAGTGAACCCCCCCAAAACTCCCATGTAAAACGGGTAGAACTCCTCGTGGTTTTGTCAGGGATCACGAAAAATCACAAACATAAACCCTTCAACTTTGAGAAATCTATGGAGAGATGAAAATGTAGGGATACTCACATTTCTAATCACAAGTTGATGCAACTAATGCTCCACACATCTTGGGTGATTGGTGTTCATGGTCCTTAACAATCCTATTTCCTGATTAAAAATGTGGTCAAAATTGCGTCCTTTACTCAACTTTCAAGAAGACATCAAACTCAAACACCTAAACACCTTCAAGATCTTGGGAAAATTCCTTCCACAAAAAGATGTTCATATTTTTGCACCAAGACTCTTGATATCACCTCGATCGTAGTTGACCAAATTTGTGAAGCTTGACTTCAAGCTCTCCGACCAATCATCTTCCAAATCACCTACAAAAAAAACATCGCACCATTCTACCTGTCCATGGATTCAATAGAGAATGGAGAAATGGAACAAAATCATGTTCCTATCATGTCACAACGAAAAAAACACGTGATGTTCATTGTGAGTTAGTCATCAAACCACTGAAAATCCCGCGTCAATGAAGTTCATGAACCAGGGATTGGCCCAAGAAAGCCGCAAGCAGCGAGCTGCAATTCTTCGCGTGAGGTTACCAAAGGACTTTGCTTAGTCCCAGTATGTATTTCTGTAAGTAGGGAGATGAATCACTGCTCTGGAAACTGTTTGAAAACTAAATTTCAACTTTACAAACTTCGGTTCTTCATTGGACGAGAGATTTGGAGACACGCATCGAATCCTTCACGGTTCTAAGCCCTGACGTGGAAAGGCCAAACAAAGCTTGTCGAAATAAGAAAGTACAGACATAGTATACAAATGATACATCGTATGTCATGTGTCAATTGAGCTGTGTTTTTTTTGCTGTTCACTGGTTATATATTTTCGTCCTGCCTACGCGGTGCCTACGCCTTGCCTACGCCGTTGCGGTGTTTTCCTACGCGGGGACTATTTTTTTTGATTTGCATACGCGTGCCTACGCTTACCAGTTGTTTTCTGATTTTGCCTATGCGGCTTGCGTGTGTTGCTCCTGTGGGCTTCCTCCAACACCGCCTACGCAGAAAAAAAATTAACCAACATCCTCAAAATGCCTACGAAAAGCCTACGCGCGCAAGCGAAATGCCTACGCCAGCACTTCACAAGGCATACTTTCTATAAACTGAATCTTCCTACTAAAAAACGCTGCTCAATTTATGAATTGCTATGATTTAGTTATCATGGGCTACTAAAAAAAGTGTTACATCAAAGCTATGTAGTCCCCTCTAGGTTGTTGAAGGATCGTAATTTTCAAAGGAGGACTTGCGGTGCTGGAGGCCCTGAAAAATTGACGAGTTTTGGTGAAGACTTCTCAGGTCTAGGTGACCCGGCAAATTCTTCACAGTGCCAGATACTCAATTTCACAACTAACTATTATTATATATATTCTTTTACATAATACATATATCATATAACAGTATATAGATAGATAGATAGATAGATAGATAGATAGATAGATAGATAGACAGACAGACAGACAGATAGATAGATAGATAGATTGAATATACGTATATATGTATATGTAATTATTATATGTATGCATACAGTATACACTATATACATATACAATCATATACATACTAAACAAAAAAAAACATAACTCCACCAACTCAGCGAAAAATGTCGTTTCACACCTTCTGGATGCAGAAACTTCTCCGCTTCGTCCAGGACCAACTGTGCCATGCGACAGATGGTCAAAGACACGTAGTGCTCTCCCAGGGTCTGGCGGCAGCGTTGCGTGGCAGCGTTGCGTTGCAGCGTGGGATTTTTTTTTCCCACACATCGGCTGAGTCGCCCAAAAACCGGGGCACCTCATCCTGAATGGCTTTGTGCCCATCTCGGCCAACCATCTTGCTGGCCTGTTCCACCTGAAGGTTCCAGGAGTATCCCGGATGATGGGTTTTTAGGTGCATCTCCAAGAGGTAGCAAGCAACATCAAGTCCGTAACTACACTATATAATGAAATTTGTTTGACAAATATCCATCTCAACTTTCAACAATTTTGGACGTCCAAGGACGAAGGAAAAATCTGGCTGCAAATAAACCCCAGGCCTGTTGTTGCAATGCTTCCACCAATCTGGGCATGTCGCCCATTTCGTCCTGAAAATTTTGACACCACAAATCACAAGAATGACCGGGATCTTCGTGGAATTCCACGGGTCTCAAGGCTGATTGCATAAAATATGCAGATCATGGCAAGTGAAATTCTTGCAACATTGGGAAGAAAAGCAAAAAAAACCCGTGATGCAAAAGCACCTGAAGATCCTGTCTCTCGCGGTCATCAATAACTCCATCTTCCGTTGCTGCAATCAATTTGCTCACGATACTCATCGTACCTCAACGATGGGATACCTGCCCCTTTGTTTGTCCAAAAAATCTGCTGAGAGACTCCTCTGTTTGCTCACTAAATGTGAAACCTTTTTTTCAAACCTTTGAAACTATCAAGACTTGCATGAAATCAAAACCTTTGGAATTTTGGTCCATCAAATTAAGCAAAATATCATAGCTGCTGAAACCCAGCAGCGGGTCACTCTCAGGCTTCGGTCACTGGATCTGGTTGTTCGTTTTAGATCTCAAGAAATCTGGATGAGCCAAGGTGCTATCCACCACCTTTAGCATAGGTGCCTTCATTTTGGACATCATCATCGTATGACCTAGGATGTTGGCTTCCACATGTAAAGCCAACTTTTGCAGTCAGGTCCCATAAACCTGTACTAGGACTTGCCCATGAAGGAAGGCCTCAAGTTTGTTGATCCTTTTTGGAAATACAAAGAACCAAGGTCCGGTAGATTGTTTTTTAATTTCAACTTCTTGACCTTGTGAACTCAAAAAAAATGAGTCCTGCGCGCCAAGCTTTTCACAACTTAAACAGCACATAACATGACTTTACCAATCAATGATCTTGCAAATCCCGCCGCAATCAGCAGCAAGGAACCATGACTCGTTTATCAAAGGAAGTTTAGTGGCAAACTTCCGATATACGAACTTTTGGGTAGCCTGACAGGAAGTCCTAGCAGTAGTAGTCGTAGCAGCAGTAGTCCTAGTAGTAGTAGTCCTAGTAGTAGTAGTCCTAGTAGTAGCAGTCCTAGTAGTACTAGTAGTCCTAGTAGTAGTAGTCCTAGTAGTAGTAGTCCTAGTAGTAGTAGTCCTAGTAGTAGCAGTCCTAGTAGTAGTAGTCCTAGTAGTAGTAGTCC
>DF242515.1:56532-90065 GCA_000507305.1 Breviolum minutum Mf 1.05b.01
TTTTGCGTGGCAGGCGCAGTATTTGGTGAGGTTGGAGGTTGATGCCTGTTGCTGCGCGCCTTGTAAATGATGTTTCATACGAGAGAAGGATCGATCATGACATTCCTTTTGCGTGGCAGGCGCAGTATTTGGTGAGGTTGGGAGCTGCTGCCTGTGGCTCCGCGCATTGTAACTGACGTTTCATACGAGAGATGGATGAATGTCATATTTTGCGTGGCAGGCGCACTATTTGGTCAGGTTGCGGGGTGATTCCTCTCGCTCCGCGCATTGTAAATGACCTCTCATGCTGTTTGGCTCCACTGCACATCATACAAAGAAGTTCCACAAGCACAAGAAGTATCTGGTAGCAACGCCGAATTCGTTTTTGTGCTAGCAGCATAACATGTAAGATCTTGGAACCGTATGACATACAATTCATTTCACAGGTAACACATGCGCATCTTGTCTGGCTCCACAGCAAGAAGTATATCTAGCAGCCACACTGATTTCATTTATTTGTTAAGGTAGCAGTATAAAATGTACAATACTGTCACTGTTTGCCTTAAAACATACTTAACCAATATCATCGATACATCGAAAGTATAGCATCACGGGGTAGCCATGGATCAATGAATTTCGTTGCTCTGCAGTGCGTGTGCCGCTGTGGGCTGCGCATTGCCTTCGTCGCATCCGAATGTCCCAGAATGTCGTCTCCCTGCAGCTTGCGCGCCGCTGCGGGCCGCGTGTTGCCGTCGTGTCGCATCCGAACAGCGAAGAATGCCGTTTCTCTGCAGTGCGTGCGCCGCTGTGGGCTACGCATTGGTTTCGTTGCATCCGAATGCCGAAGAACATGTCGATGACCTTGCTGCGCTTGCCCGAAAAAAAGGCTGCTCGCAAAAGCCGCGGAAAAGGACGGAATTCGGGCGGGTGATTGTTTTTTTTCTATAGGCCAACGTGTTCTTATAGGTTTATGTTTTTTTTATAGAGTGGAAACTTCCGCCCCCGGCTTGTCCGGGTACTACTGGTATATTATCTATGATTCTATAATATACAGTATCTTTTTTGCAACATATGATTACTCTCTTCCCTCACCATGCTGGAACTCTTGTTCGAGTTCAGTCCCAACTTTGCCTCAACCCAGCAATTTCCGAAAGTTGAGCAACTAGATTTGAAATCCTCATCGATCACCACTTCCAGGAGGGGCTCCCCATACTCCATGAGGCTCTGACAGGTGTTCAAAGAAGATTTCTGAAAGTTCAAACTCTGCAAAATCTGGGAAGGTATAACAAGTTCAACATAAATGTTCGATTATTGGTTGATGGCCATCTGTATGAATCTCCTGCTTTTTTCTCTATGTCCGAATCATTGTCATCTGATTAAAGCGTCTATCAAAGGTTCCTCAACTCCACGTTTGGAAAAGTTGGAAAATCCACAAAGTTCAGCCTTTAGCCGATTGCAATCTCGAGAAAATTCTCAGGTTTTCTGTAAAAAAAAAACGTGTTTTTTTGCTTATCATCTCAACATCCAGATTTCTCCGATTTTGTCCACAAAATCGACCTTCTGCAAGTTGAAGAGCTTCAAGGTCATGGCTCGACGAGTGCTTTTTCCACAAGATTCATACCACGAATTGCTGCCTCGGTCTCTTTGGGGGGCACTCTTGATTGATGGATTATAGTGGTTTTATCAAGGGCTTGGGGGCTTGGAAGCTTCCAAAATACTGTGCAGTTTCTTTGTATCAACGGGGACCACTCTTTTTGCAGTCTTTGGATTCAAAACAGATCTTTTTTTATTGCCATCTAAAAGTACATCCATTCAATCCGGATCCAAATGAAGTGAAAAAAAGTACCTTTTTACTAGCAGGAAAAAACAAAACATGCACATCATTGACAAATTTGACTGCTGTTTTTTTTTCGATGCCTGAATCAGAGCTTTAGCAATTCTCTCCCAAGAAAAGAAAGGAACGCTGGAGCTAAGCAGAAAAAAAAAACTCTCAGCTTAGATGGGCTTGGCTGCTTGACCGAGGACTGGGGTGCTAATGATGGCCCACCAACGAACACAACTTCAAGAAGCACAGTTTGGAAAACTTCCATGAGCTGCCAACTTTCAAGAAATCGGAAGCTGTTTTTTCAATCCACCAATTTGGAGATCGGAATTTTGTGACCATCAGATGTCACCATTCTGCTCCAAGTTACCCAACGAGTCCGCTTCTTTCAAGCGACGGCCCAAGTTTTGAAAATCTTCCTGGCGATTTTAAGTTCCAAACGAAAATTCATTGAGCAGACAACGGGATGTTTCATGCGATTTTCCACAGGATTGAGCATCATTTCCAAAGCCAAAATCTTTCATAGGGCAAAAAAAAAACTTTGCGGCATCAACAACGTCAAGTACCAAGTCCTTTCAAGATGCCTCTTGACAAGGTTAAAGTCTTATACACTTTTTGTAGAAAATGGATACGTTTAATTTGTGAGAGAAAGAATGTGTGACCCAAAAAAAGGTAAAGAACATCATCTTTCACAGGAAAATGGGTCACAAAAAATGATTCTCATGAAATAGATAAATCAACTTTCGTGCAGCTGTCGTCCTTGATGTCATAGATCTTCAATGTTTTTTTGCTGCGACTGTAGTATTTCACCGTCTCCCTGGTGGCTGACGGATACCCGGACGGATACCCTTTACTGTAACCTTCCATTAAAGCTTCAGAAATATGAACCACAGAAACCTGTTTGGAGTGAACCTTGACATCCCTAGAAACTCCCCAAAAACCTTCCAAATCTCCGCCCCCAAAAGCCCTTAATGGATCTGAAGCACTGGATTAGATCCGCCATATCCTTCGCGACGCGCACCTGAAAAGGTGGACAAGTCAACGTGGTGAATTCACTGCTTTGGCCTGGGAAATACCATCAAAATGGTGGGTTTTTCCATGGCTATGTTAGTGAAAACCCGAGTGTACTTTCCTTGATACCCATCGGAGTGGAAAAAATTTTGATCTCACATCCCAACTCCCAACTCCCAACTGCCAATCTGTTGCTATTTTTAACTTTCAGATGTTTCCTCAATCTTCCAACCTGGCAAAGACCTGGGGTACCTCCCCACCCACCGATGTCTCAGCAAGTTGCCACACGTGTCTGAGACTGCTTCAGCGAGGTTAAATAAGGGATTGCAAAGACCAACAAGGCTAAAGCTCCGCCCAAAATGTATAGAATGAAAGCCTTGGCTGCCCAAATCCCACTCGTTAAGTCCTGGAGTCGAAAAAAACGCCTCGCCATTTTTCGAATTCCGTGAAGCCCAAAAAAAGTAAGAAAAGATATGCCATTTCGTCTCTGCCAATTGATCTATAGCTCCAACTTTTCAAGACATCCACCAGGGCACATTCTCAGCATAACCTTTCTCGTTCATATGCCAAGCACTGCTGAGATTCTCCGAGTTGTCGGCAGGGTTCACCAAGTTCATGGCATAACCACCAGTGAAGCTGATTAAGGCCCAGAAACGCATTGTTTCAGGCACCTTTAATGCAATGAAGAGGAAGGTATAGATGAAGATCACTGCCAAACCAATGTAATAGACAGAAGTATTCCTGACAAATTGTTGGATGGTCTGCTTTTCGACAGTCGAGTGAAGAAACCCCACCCTTCTGAAACGCATCACGATGTTTTTTCCGAAATATGAGATTTGAGAAGCAAAATGGACAAACGGACAAAACCAAGCAAAGAAACCAAGAAATGGCTTACCCTCCTGCGAACTAACATATCCCCACCCAAGGTATGTTTGAAGATGATTTTCCTTTCCCAAGGTGGGATATGTTCGTTTCCTGGAGGGTAACCCAGCTCCAGGGCTGGGGCGAAACATATTGACGAAAAGTGACTCTCCGGTGTAGCCACCAGGAAAGAAACCCAAGAAAATCCAGTTCACCAGCCTCAACTTGGGCACTGGCACAAAAATGATATCAAGAATCAAAGATGTGTGCTTTGGAAAAGGCTTGGCAAATATTAGTGCTGCTTGTCTTCGCAGACTCTCTCACGAAAGTGGAAAGAAGCAGCTGGGCCCAAACTCCTGTTTGAAGCTCTTGATTAGTCACATCCCAAGTATATAGTTGTTGACAAGGAACCAGCAACATCAAATCAAACCCAGAAACCCTCCCCTTGGAACCAAAAATTTGTTCCACTCCCATCCAGCTTTGTTTTTGGATTGGAAACAAGGCCCAAAAGGAGCCAATGATACCGTAGAACATCCCAGACAATGTCGATCCCAAATCGCTTCCCACAATGAAGAGCATGTTACACCTTGGCGTCGTTGTTTTTGTTCATGCCGACTGACGTCAATAGAGCATCGCCACCGCGGGCATGATATATTTGATATAGAGCCAGCTTCACACAATGCACCAGAAAAACTCCAATGATCTACAGGCTTCTGCAGACATTTCGCTGGATAAGGAAAGAACTTAGGATCTGCATGGAAAGCCTTCTTGCCTTCTGTGCTGCAATTGGCAGCCTTTGGGGATAACCGGGATAACCTTCCAACCATCGAACACACCCATCCAGGACCCATCCAGGACCCGTGTTCGGATCCGAGAATCAGAATGGATGAAATGGAAAAGCCCATTTCACTCAGCGACTGACGATGAAAAAACATTGCTATGGCTGAATAGAGGGTCGTCCAGCCTCCGGCTGGAGAACGACGACGACAACGACAACGACAACAACAAGAAAAGAAGAAGACCAAGATTAAGAACATGAATCTGAAGACGGAAAAGACAGCCTGGTTTGCATGGGACACTAATTAACATTTGAACAAAAGCTACAAATACAATACTTTGGCGGCTGGATCCCATCGGTCAAGAGATCAGCATTCTTTTGAAGCCATCCACTTGAACTTCAAATCCAGCCATTGCGCTCATCATAGTTTTCATGTATTCAAATAATTCACACTAGAAATTACTTTACTATATTATGATGACTTATATAATGTATAAGAACATGCGAACCACATATTTACCACATGTTGTGGATTTCTTGTGACCATCACCAGCTTTGTTTCGGTCGGGTTGAGGCTTCCACATGCCACTTGGAGGGCTGCTTTTTGTGCCACGGCAAAGCCATCCCTGGACTCTACCAGGAAAGGCACCAAGCGGTGCGCCACTGATTCATCCTGATCTTCGTCCTCGCTTTCATAGCTTTCCAAATCTTCATCCTTAACAAAATCACATTTTAAAAACCCAACATTTGGACAGTTGGATGGATCAGCCATCAGTGAGAAGAACCAGTTTTTTTCACATGGAACCCAATACGAAAATCCCGTGGTTCATTGGTTCATCCAAGCAGCTTTGGGCAAAGTCTCATAACCTCAGGGTGAAGAGGTTACACATGGACCCCATGTTTTGGTGGTCAGAATGGGAAGGAATGGATTTTGACATTCAGAAAATCCACCAGTGATAATTCAAAATTTAAAGATATTGTAGTTATGTCGTTACTGGGAATTCCATATCAACTACACGATAGTTGTCAAGAGGATCATCTCTCCCAATCATTTTGAGTCCTTTTTCTAACAACACTCTGGTGCCTCGATTCTTTTATATGGAGAATCTCATCGCAAAAAATAATAGAATCAGACTTAACCGGTGTCATTCCTATTATCAATCCAAATACTTACTATTTTTGGGAAATCCCTCAATTTGTCTATACAAAATGGGTAATTTAATGACCCCTGCTTAACCAACAAATTCCTCCCTCCTGCACAATGGCATACCAAGAAACTCGCCGGCGGCATGGCGATGTGCTCCCTGCTGACCGCTGCACCCTGCTGTTGCCCAATGCTACCAGAGGGTTTCGGCGAAGGTCTCGTCCACGTTTCGGCTTCCAAAACGAAGGTGCAAAACGATGGCAGTCACAGGAAAAGAACCAAAAAAATGTCAGGTGCGTCAAAAAGAGTGAATGATAATTTGAACCAGTAAGTCCAATGGTGGGACCCCCTCTTTTTTCGGGGCGGCAGAAAGCCACATCTTGGGAGACTCAAGCGGGCAGAAAGCCGCTTGAAGCGGATTGAAATCATTGGCCAGAAACCTGCATGCTGTTTGGTGCCACATGCAAGTGTCGTGTTGAGTTGTTATTCTTGAAGAAACAATGGACGTGGGAAGTGAGTAATTGAGAAGGTGTTGGGTGAGATTGTTGCAGGTGGAAGCACACCAATGTCAAAAAGTCTAGAACTTCAAGAAATCCAACGAAATCCAACCATAAGATCTATGAATGTTTTGCTGCACGACACCTGGCATGCATCATCCATCTTTGACAGCATGGGCTTCAGTGGAGTTTGTTCAGGACGATGTGTGGGTGTACAAAAACACCCCATAGAACAACAGCAAAGCCTACGGCAGGTGCCAACCATTGGGTGATGGAAGATCAAAGCCGGTCAACCATCCATGCACTCGGAATCGACCACGGTTGACAGGTGAATTCCGACCGTTGCATCTCCATTTTCCATGGCAACTTTCCATCACCCCTACAGCTACAGTCATCAGCGTTCACTTCTGTGGATTTCCCTACACAGAAGCTGGCAAATCAGAGATGTCCTCTGTACACAGAATGCTATTTGGTATCTTGGTCAACCAGGCTGAGATATCTCCTTTTTCTCGTGATCTTGGACACCCCTGATACGAGTTTGATCATTTTACCTTCGACCCTTCGGCTCATTTCAGTGGTTTCGGCGCGTGGAGCGCTGGGCGGCTACGATGACGACGCGTCATGCGCACCTCCGATGGTGAAAACTGAAGGTTTGATGCATCAAAGGCATCGACCAGGCCTGCGCAGCAATCTGCCTAGCAAAACAAACGAACGATGAGATGACATGTCCAAGTCATGGAACCTTTGAGGGAAAAAAAGAAGCCATTTTTTACATCAAAATGGATCCATGGTTTTCATCATAACACCTTTTGAATGCCTAAATTTATCAAGGTCTATCAGAGTCTATCAGCAAGTCATCCATGGTTTTCATCCCAGCCTTTGCTGAACATCTTTGATCAGCCCTTCACCTTAGAATCAATTTGATCAGCTCTCCCAAACCCAGTACTTAAGCAAGGTAAAACCCAAAGTGATTGGTGACCAGTGACAACATTTGACAACATATGTTCTTGATATCATTTCATCCACAAGAGATTGACTTTGTTTTCACTTTAGCTGCTATAGAAGGAGACCAGAACACCTGTCTCTTGGTGAATGACCTTTGATCAGTGAAACATGGGCATTGCAACTCTGCCTATGATCAGTGAACGAAAAAAAATGTTTGCCCTTTCCAGTGACCTCAACGCGAATTATCACCGTACGCCACTTTTTCAGCTCGGCCATTGCTGTACAGCGGCGCGACTCGAACTTCAAACCGCATCTGGCCTAACGGATCCTGAGGGTCTTGAATCATCTTTCAAAGCCAATTTGGAGGCATCCTTTTGATGAAGTCATAAGAAATGAGGAAAACACATGTGCAATGAAAAAAAATGACACCCTCCTTCAATCCCAATCACTACTAATCACTACTGCCCTTTTGTGTCATTGATCTGCTCGCATATGGTGCATCAGACGCAAAGCATGAAGAGCGCGTTCACCGGGGTTTTCCCACCTCGATTGGCGAAACCACAAAGAAAGGACTGGAAGAAAAGGAGGAGCACATGAGCAGCACAGGTCCTAAATGGTCCTCAATAAGCACCAAGCAGCCGAGCGTAAAATGGTCCTGCAATTGTAGCACCATTGCCAGAATATAACTTGTAGAGATCCGGAGCATTGAAATATCTCGCATGTGCCAGGGGCGTGTCTCCCTCAGAATCACCTGCAATGTTCTGCAAAGGGCTGTCAGTCATGAGAAGGAAACGAATTGCCCTCCAATTTAACATTGCCACAATAAATTGGGCAGGGGGTGGCAACGAATCTAGCGCTGTCTGCTGTGCGGTGTCACGTTTTATGTGGGCATGCACAAGGCGCGGCTCTCCAAGATTGGCAAAACGGGGGGGAAATTCTCCAAGTTGTTGCAATCTGACAACCTTTTGTGATACTGTCGTAGTCCAACTTTGGAAGGCGACTGACACAAACATTCCCATGTTCTGGGACCCCCCCCCACATTTCTGAGTTGAAAAGTAGCCAGACTTTCATCTTCCAAAAGAGATGCAATTGCTGAGCCCGCACCAGTGGATGGGGCCCCGCCGCTCGCACTCTGGAGGACGGCTCATCAATTCGCACTCAGCGCTTTTTGCAAGCAAAACTACATCTTCGTGCAATCGCGCAATTCGTCATGACCAAACAGCGTATCTATCCATGCCCTCCATCTGCTTCACTTTCAACTCCCCCTACATCTGCGCACCGTCTGTTTTGATCCTTGTTTCAGGAGGCGCGTTGATATCTGGCCGTATGGTTTTTGTGCACTTTTCTGCGTTTTGACTGGTTGGGTGGGGGTGGTGGGGGGGGATGTTAACGTTCCTTGAACTTGCACACACCACGCATGCTCTATTCCTACCTGCTGAGGCATTGCATGCTACGCCGATGTTAACGTTCCTTGAACTTGCACCCACCACGGATGCTGTGTTCCTACGTTCCACCTGACCTGAATTCTCCAATAAATCTGGGAAAGGTGCGCGGTGAATGAAGAAATCTTCACTTACATCTACGCTTGGGTGCGGCGCTACCACTTGCCCACCAGGGCAAACTTCAAAAAAGGAACTTGCCAAAATGTGCTGACAAAGCTCGTCGCCCGCCGTGTCCAAAAAAAGGAGTCGCAAACAGCACATGTGAAAACACCATAGCAGTGAGTTCAAACCATCACAAAATAAGGCTAGAAGGCCACGACACTTTAACCAACGTGTGACCTTGTTTCACGTGCCACTTTTCGGGCAGGGAAAAAAGTAAGAAAACAATGAAGCGCTCCGGGCACCATTTGAGAGAGTGCCCAATGTCCGATGTCCTCAACGTATACACTAAGGTGCAAAAGCCTGGGACCGAAACCTAAGGCCCGTTCACGGAATAAAGGGCGGCGCGGCACATTGCGAACGACCAGCAGCCAGAAAGTTTCCAAACCCGGAGCACAGCAGCGCGGCCATGCCATGTGAGTGCAGCAAATTGCACGACATTGGCCTGCACCGTGCCCAAAAAAATTGCAAGGCTGCACCAGATCCCCGAGCACCCACCCCTGGCGCAGCCTGCCGAAGCTGGTGCAAGCGCTACAACATGTTGCGACCGCCACACGACACAGAGATCCGCGCGCAAAAACAAACGCATACATGACCGCGCGCGCAACACGGCACAGCGACAACAGCACGCATTTGGGTCGCGTGCTCACCCGCTGGGCCAGAAGAGCACAAAGCAGCACACCCAAATCCCAATCCATAGATAGATGATCTGCGCGGGGGAAGGTTCTCTAACAACAGCCCTGCATGCAGACCAGCATGGCAGTTCTACCCCTCACCAGACGCAACCACAGAGAAGCTCACAGGCCGTGCAAGTGCGTGCAGAGAAACAGCCAAGGGGCTGCTTTTGCCAAACCCTTGGATGCCAAAGAAGCTTCGTCATCAGTGAGTCAGTAGCAAGTCAAGCAGTACCCTGACGACTCTTGCTTTCGTGGCAACGGGGGCAAAACAGCTGCCTACCTCAAAAAGTTCCAAAAACACCAACTTCGGGATGCAAAATTCGACAAAGCCCCAACCTGCATCCAAGTTGGCCTTCTTGTGGATTAGCAACTGGGCCACTTCATACATACCAGCAACAGCATCCAAATTTTGATCATGCAATTGTCGGTGCTATCGATCATCCCAGCTTCAAATCTGTGCAAAGTTGCGGCTGAGGGTTCGAAGTTCGAGCTCGAGTTTGTGTTCGAGATTCCCCAAACATGCCCATGAAGGTTTCCCAAAAAGGCCCAATGTGATGAGGGGCGACTTTCCCAGGGTACACGGAGCATTGTGGCTTCCCCAGTTTGTTAACAAAACTGAGGGGCCTGGCCTGGAACTTTGTGATTGGCGGCACAAGCATGGAGTGGGGTCCCAGTCTCAGTTGCACGGATTGCTTCACCTGTCAGGTATTCTCCACAACTGGATTCACCCCTGTGGTCTTGATACAACCACATCCCACATCCTTCAGGTTTCCAAAATGTCAAGAAAAAGAAGTACCAACCAGTTTTGCAGGAACCCGCTGAATATCTTCTGGCCTCGTTGAAGTTCAATATCTGGATCTGCACCATTCATCAAATGCAGCGCGATATCCACCACATTAAGCGTTGTCAAAGCGGCACCTTTGAAGATCGAGACGGCTTGCAGTTGGATGAAGGCAGTTTCCACCGAAATTGCAGTCAGTAGTACATTCACCACCCAATTTTATGTCGAAATTTTGATACTCCAAAACCAACACAGCTTAAAGTCTAAAGATTGGTATCCACCACAATTAACATGTCACACCTTTTCAACGGTGGACCCCCGTGGACCTTTCCAAAAATCCAAGGCTCGAAGCGTTCGAGTCTTAGGCACCAAATCCTGAAGCCAAAAACGAAGGATCTAAGGATGATGGGATTGGACCATGATGGGCACAGCGGCACATCCATCCAAAATTCCTTTCCCACTCTTTTTTTGGGACGAAAAAAATTTCTCCAGTTGAACACCTATATAATTAAAAGGTCCAAAAAGGCCAAAGTTTGGGTATTGCAAAATTCACTATGTGACCTGTCTTTTTATCCACCAAACAAAAACATGTGAGATGCCCACGTGAACAGCATCGGTGACGAACGAGCAAAATGAGAAGCCAGCGCACAACTCTGGATACCGCGAAAAATCGCTGGAAACAACGACCAATATAGATTGCTGCTTCCCCTTTATTGAAAACTGTCTTTCTTCAATTTTTGTTTAAGACGGTCGCAAACAATTGCAAATCTTTCAAGTCTTGTCTAAATCTCACCTCGCGATACATTTATCTAGTTTTAATTCATTTCCATATCCCGTGGATGGTATAACCAGTAAAAGCATCCATTGACATCAATCTCAAGGGCTCCCGACTGGCTCAGCTGCACCAATCTGTCGGAAGTCACGCGCTAGTTCCTCTCGACCTTATGTCAAAAATAAATTCCAGTTTGCTGATATATTGGCAACTGGAAGGATTGAAAAAACATATACAAACTGAAAACTGTGTATATATGTAGGGAATTGGAAGATCAGAGATAGACAAAAAAAGAACTGGAAGTTGAGGCATCTTAAAATCTGAGTAGCAGGCCCGTAGCCAAGGCCACCAACAAAGGGGTGAGACCACCGCAGGGATGGTAATCATCAGCCACCTCCTGGGAATGATGAAAGCTACTACCATCTCAACAGCTTCGATGGGGTTGTCATTCAGCACATCCAAAAAATATCCCTAAAAACATCCCATCTCTCACAGTTGGCACTGCAGCAAAGCTCTAAAAACACCCTGTGGATCCGTGTGGCCTCCTCTTCTTCTGACAAGAAGGAAGGAACAGATTCTTCAGTACTTGTGGTGCAGTTTTCCTCTGACTCTTCACCTGGTCGGCCCACAAGATGGGTGCAATGAATGCTCCCATAAAGGCCAAGTCAAAAACACGAACTACACAAATCTTAGTGCAACTGTCGAGCGTTCACACTTGAAAGGGAAGTGTAAATTGATTTCAGAAAGATCAAAAATCACATCTGCATGTACTACGTATAGTATTTACAGCAAAAAACATCACAAGTTGCAGTCACATTCTACCAAAAAAATACCGTTTTTGCGATCATCCATCGACTGTGGGAAGCCTTCGGACTGCTCGTCCTTCATTTCCTCATCCTTGGTGGCCTTTTTTTCGTCTTTCGTTGAGGACTCTTTTTGCGGCACCTCGAAAAAGGGGGAACAAACCAACAAACCCATGAAGCTGGGTTTTGCCCCCGGAAAAATGGCATCCCGGTATCCCATTGATTATTTAAAGTGAGAAGTTGTTTTTCAGGAAAAAATGGCGCCTCGCCTCAGGAAGCTCCGCATCACTCCAATGCTCAAGGTTGACCTAATGATCCCGATTTTTTCCCCCAAAACCACAGGGATAACGTTGCAATGATTGAAAGACTTACAATAAGTAGCCCAAGTAGCTACAAAATAAGATTGAAATGAGTGACAACTCATTGATGTGATTAGATTCAAATCGAATCACAAATCTATTGTCAATCAACATGAATCAAAATTTAACAACAAACACACATCATAGTCGCTCTTAGATGAGACATGGATTCACAAGGTGTTCTGTTGAAAAATGGCCAAAGGCACTGAAACGTCAGTCATCCCCTCACGTTCATAGTTCACAGGTGCTCCTTCCTGGGGTGGAAAAAAGGATGATGAAACATATGAAACCAACTCTATAATGAACAGAAGATGAAAACTGGTTGATGCATGTGCAGTTCTGCAAGACTGAGACATTCATAAATTCATGGCTTATTGGCATTAGCATCTACAGCCCGGAAAGTCCCACGGTCCTTCATGAGTTCACGTGCTTGCAAGGTATCTGCAGCCAATGTGGCACGAACCAACCTGCATTCATCCGGCCAGGCAGGTTTAGTAAGGCAGTAAAAACAAACATCAACTGGTCAACTGGTGCATTTTTGGTCAGGCTACACAACACTCAAAAAAAATGGTGCAGAAAACATTCTCAACAGCTTAGCCATGAACCAACTCACCAGGTTGCCCCAATCAAATACATTGGTTGAAAAAGGAATCGTGCTGGTTTTGAAGATTCGGCCTTTAAAAATGTGACCAAAAAATGCATCAAACGCCCAAACTAAACATGACTTGCCAAATTGTATTGATTTATAATATAATTTCGGGCTTTATTTGATTCCTGCATATTTCTGCGAAAAAAGGAGATGCCGGAGACGCCTCTGAAAAAGCTCTTCTCGCTCTTTTAAGGTGTAGGGCCTTCTGAGAACCTGAGAAAACTTTCGGGATCCCAAAATGAAGGAGCGTCAATTCCCAAAACGGGAGTGGTAATGCTGTAGCGTAAGAAAATCATACCAAAATGTACAAGTCTTGGTGAGTCTAGTGTCTGACAAAATGCTTTTCAGTCAAGTGAAACGCTTCTTGTTGACTCAATATAAAACTAAACTCTGACCCAGCACCATATTTTTCAAGCTGGAGCTGGAGTTGCAAACTTCCATCAAACTTCCTAAACTTTCCAGCCCCACTTCGGCGCAGTTTGATCATTCAACCAAGAAGCTGTGACATGGACTTCATCTTCGTCCGGAAACGCATGTAAAAGCCTTGGTTTTGTGAGTCTTCTAAGAACCCAAGAGAAGTGGAAACATCTCAGCAACATCCGGAACGTGCAGCAACATCTCCAAGTTCCAAGCTGTAACGATGCATCTTTGAAGACTTCAGCATCCTTCACCAAATGTTGCACTGCCACAGGAATTCCCATTTTGCTGCCTCAAAAAACACCCGGTGGATTTCTACACCTCTGATGCCGACTGCGATTGGGACCCTCCAAACTGGGCATCCCCAACGGATCCAAAGAGCCAAATCTCTCAAGGTATCGGTGTTTTCGAAAGATCCCTCCATAGATTCACCACTTAAAGTCATCACCTGCACCTGCATGACATGGGTGAGTGGAGAATCCGCAGGGAAGTTTTATTGGAAACATCATGCTGCTTTTGAATGTGAAAAAACATCCGACCAAAACCATGAATCTGTGCATCTTCAGAGTTTGACCGCTGGAACTCAAGTAGGGTGCTGCAGTTTCCCAAAAAGTGAGTGACATAACATTTCAACGTGTTACTTAAAAATGAAGCCAGCCAAGGATACCCGGCATGGTCCCACCCCGTCATGCGTTTTTAAGATCATTTTTCCACCAATGCCACGCCTTCATATCCACTAAACCAAGGCTACAAAGCTGGGCAGCCAAGAAAACGCCACTTTTTGTTTGGGCCACCAGCAGATGGCTCCAGGACAGCTGTTTTTGTGATGGAAAATATGGAATAGTGACCAGCTGTGAGATACATTTTATTTCCCCGTGGTGGTTTCGGTATATAAATCATATGGTTGCAGGGGTTGAGA
This sequence comes from Breviolum minutum Mf 1.05b.01, assembly GCA_000507305.1. Lineage (NCBI taxonomy): Eukaryota > Dinophyceae > Suessiales > Symbiodiniaceae > Breviolum > Breviolum minutum. Next base: position 70,548 of record DF242515.1, read on the forward strand.
CTTTTTGAAGATCTATAAGCAGATTGCACCCACTACAGTGTAGCTGTATATAGCCATGGGATGTGAAATATATTGTAACCACAAGGACGGGAACAACAACAACAACAACAACAACAACAACAACAACAACAACAACAACAACAACAACAACAACAACAACAACAACCATAACCATAGCCATAACCATAACCATAGCCACAACCATAACCATAACCATTGCCATAACCAAAACCACCACAAGAACAAGAATCACCACAACCACAACAACCACAACAACCACAACCACAACCGCAACAACATCCTCATGAAGACTCCATTTTAGCTCCCTGACTGGAACAGACACCAACGATTTCTGCGCCTTGGGCCATGGACACTGCTAGACTGCTCACATAGTACTCACAAACTCAAAATGCTTGCAGAAAATCAACTCATCTTTCCCACAAACATCTTCAAGATCTTTGCCAAATAAGATCCACAATCCTAACATCCCAGCCTGCAGGACACAAGAAGGAGAAGCTGGGCACCGGATTCTCAATGCTTCCTGTCAAACACCACCCGTTCTTTTTGATCCTCAAAAAAGCTGCCGTTGCACCGATGCATCAGTAGGTAATTTGGCAGACGTCTTTCAATGCTCCTCCCAAGTGAAGGATGCGACCCAAAGAAGTGATCAAAATCACCCAAGAAGCCAAGCCAACACCACGGCCACGCAGCATGCGGATGCGCTCCTGGAAGAGGTTTTGGATGTCTGTGGGCTTGCAGGGGTGCTTTGCAAGTGTATGGCACATGGATACAAGGAGTTTTTAAACTCAAGATGACTGATTGTTTTTTAAACGTTTCATGTTTGTTGTTTTTGTGTTTTGAGCATGCTGCCAAATACAATTGTTTAGAATGGATGGAGAATTCATACTGCTTTTGGATCAATGTATGCCAACTTAATGCGGACACGTTATGAAATAGATGACCAAAGGAAGTTTAGAAGTCAAACTAAATGGAGAGATGAAAAGCAGAGAAGAAAAGGGTAGTAGAAGAGAAGAGTAGAAGAAAGATACAAGCGCAAAAGTGGGCTCGCTAAAGCGGCGGGCGCAAAGCCACCTGGTCAGATGAGAAATGAGAAATTGCACGCCGCAGCGGCGCGGAGCACATGCACTTGGGGTCATCCAGGCCGCTGCAAAGGCGATAGATCCAAAAGAATCTGCCAAGGGTACACCTCCCCCTGTCTCACCAGCCTCATGGGTTTTCTCAGCAATGATTGCATCCACAGTGAACGGCTGCGAAGCTCCGGACATGGGGATGGAAAAGAGAGAGGGAGAAAGATTGGAAGATGTTAAACTTGCTGTTGCAACGCTGCAGCTCTGTTTTCTCACCTGTTGGATTGTAGGCTCAAGGCCATGTTGGGCCAGAAGTGCAACGGTGTGTTGCGTACAAGCTGTTGTAGCTGTGGACACTTAACATGCCGCCTTGGTCGCGCACACAAAAGGGCTCGACCACACTTATTGACAGCTCAGCTTGTTGCGAGAGGCTTATTTATAATGTTGTCATCCGCAGTATTGGCAAACGTCGCTTTCTGTACACTATACATTCTTGGCCTCAGAGTAATAATACCTCAGGCAGTCCTTTGCCTGTTGGCTGGTCTCTCATTCAAGGCTTCTTCTTCTGACTCTGGTGTGTTGAGATAGTCCAAGTCGCTTGGGTGTCCCCTTCTGCGGTTGAGATCTTGTTGCCCTCGAGCAGGTGGGCTGACCGGATATTCCGCTGTTCAGTCCAGGCTGTGTGGCAGAGGGCATCATGGAGATACCATCCAGGGCCATATGCTGCACACATTGCTTGGTTGCAGACAGTGGGCCATTCCACTCAACTCACGGATCTCCTTCCAAATTGGCCACAGTGAGGGTGTTGAGTTCCTTGGCGCTCAGGCAGTAGTGATGTCCGGAAGGACTTGAAACACTACCATGCAGTTGCCACGCTGGAACGTGTTGACACTTCCTTTGCTGATGTGCACCATGATGTTGGCTACATCTGGAACAAATCTGATCAACACGTTGCTCTTCCTGGGCGCTACCACGGCAGTATTGGAACCACTCCGTGTTGTGTGACCTTGTGAGTCATGATACGCCAAAGTGCGGATGGCGTCTCCTGCTGTCGTTGTCAAGATCAGCTGAAACCATTCCTTGTCTTTGGCGCACAGACCCATTCAATGTGTTGAGAACCCCTTCTGCTGAGGCATTCATGGACTCAAACTCTTCCTTGGTGACAACCACAAAGAGGTGTTGGTCACCCTGCTTGTTGAGATGGTCTACCCAAGTTTCTCCACTGATGGGTGGCACGACAGAGCCAATAGTCACGCCATCTCCAAGGTGAAGCCTATTTGACTCCAAGGTGCCATACATTCCGTCTCCCAAAGTTGGAAGAGTCGAGTACATTCTACTGATTCTACTGTCTCTTTTCCAGTGATTGCGAAGTGTTGAGCCTGTTGCTAAAATATTCTCAAGTTCAAAAAGAATCTCCTTTGTTCTCACGCAGCAAAAATTGAAATCACTCGTGCAAAAAAAGTTGAAGAGAGTGTTGAACTCCGCCACTCCGTGTTGAACGGGAGAACGCGCAAAATTGTTCGTGCTCGAACAACCTCGCCTCCTGTTCTGATGAAGGATTCACTGGCTGTCGCGTCTCTTCCCAGCCAGATTCCGTTGAAGAACCTTGGCTCTGCTTTTGGTTGGTTCTTTGGTGTTGGAACCATGTACAGAGCTGTTTCGCAAAATTCACAGATTGGCGCTGTGCTGTTGCGTTGCCATCTGCGGAAGTAGCTTGTTTGTCCGTCACTGTGTAGTAGGTAGTTGTTGGTGAGGTATGCACAGTGTCTCATCATCCAGGCCATGATGGGACTTCTTGTTGTTAGCGCGTTGGTGTAGTGTTGCCGCAGGCGCTCCTTCAGCACCCGAAATTGTCCGAAGAGTGTGCGATTTCGACTGCACCTTGGCTTTGGGAACTGTATGCTGGAGAAAATCTCACTGATATGTTGCCCATGCTGCTTGCTGTTGCCTTTAGCAGCTCCAGCAGGTAGTCTTCCTGATCGCTTTGCAGGATTGCTTCTGTTCTGCCACATTTTAGTAGGAATGTTTGTAGACATGTTGTTGCGTAGTCGAAGAGTTGCTGTTTGTCAGGGATCATTGCTGCCACGCACAGTCCGGTTTGGACGTTGGGGTTGGCTTCTCGTTGTGTGCTTTGATGTATGCGAAGTCCACTTGTACGACAGGTTGTTTTGCGTTGTGGTGGATGGTTTGTTGTTCGTCCTTTGCCGCGAACAAAAATTGGACACCAGTTTCTATATGGAAGGTGCGTGAGGTTGTGCTCCTGTACTTCCTGTGGTGTTGGCATGTATGGCGTTGTTGCTGCCTTTGCTCTGATTGCTGGTTGGTGTTCCTCGTCGCCTGACTTTACTTCCTTCTTGTACTGCGCCTTTTCCTCAAAATTTGTTGATCCTGTCCATTGTGTTGGTTCTTCTGGTTGTGGTTCTGCTGTCCAGTTGTCGTCAACTCTCTTGCCTCTGCTTCCGTTTGTTGGGTTTACCATTGTCAGTCTTTGTTGGTGGGAGGTTGTCGTAATTTGGTCCTCCATCTGACTGTGTTGGGAGATAATACGTTGTCCTGGGTTTCACGTTTCCAAAGCCGACCTCCTTTGATCCAGTAATCATCGGTCTTGTCTACTTCTGTTGTACTGGGAATGGTTGGCTCCTTCTGCGTCTGCTTGCCTGTGTGTCTTGTTGCTGGCGCTTGCGTTTGTTTAGGCTGCTGCGCTTCCGCTTGTGTGTCTTGCGGTGTTGCAGTTGTCGTCTTTGCCTTGTGCTCTGCTTCGATTGCCTTGGCTGTAGTGTTTGGCATCGTTGTTGTCACTGGTCTGGCTGTTGCTTTTGGCTTGAACCATGTTTCACCAATCCAAGCCTGTCCTTCTACCAGTCTGTTCTGCTGTTGCATTGTGAGGGTTTGGAAGGAATCAGTGACAATGCGTTGTGGTTGTCCAGGTTGCCTCACAACTGTCTTCCTGTAGTTTTCCAGTTGGTCAACTGGAATAGGACAATCCGTGTTGAAAGGTCTGAAGAGTGCTTTCCTCAACCTTTTGTGGATTCGGACAAGATATCCTTCGTTGTTCATTGCCCAAGTGTCTGTGTAGCCTCCTCTCATCCCTTGTGGTCCGTGTGGTGTCATAGTTGTTGGCGCTATCATTGCTACTTGTTTGTCCTCTACTGTTTCAAGTCTCAGTTGCATTCCTTGTGGCATTGTTGCTTTCCTCAACCTGATGTAGAACAAGCCGTTCCTGTTTCTCAGCGTGCTGTTGAAAGACTCCTTGTGCTTCACCTCTAGCGTGTCACTGTTGAAATTGACCTCAAATCCTTGATGTGTCAGCCTTGACACGGATAGGATAGGTTGTTTCACCTGGCACACGTAGAAAGGAATGACCACGCTTTGACCATTCTCGTTGTTGAAGTGAATCCATCTGTAGCCATTGGTGCCCGAAATCAAGTTGCGCTTCTCGTTCTCGGTCAGGGAGTTGAGCGGGAACTCGTTGCCAAACCAAGGTGGGCAAACATGTGTTGCCGCTCCACTGTCAATCATCACGTCCACGTTGTTCGAATCGATGTTGTTGATGGAGTCCAGGGTTGCAATCAAGAGATTCTCAAGGGTGTTGATTGCTTGGATCACCGGTCCGCTGCTGCTGCTGTTTGGCTGTTGTTGTGGTGGCGCTGGAAGTGCTAGAGGGTACTGCTGTGGTTGGTACCCTTGGTGCCACTCGTTGTGCCACTGTTGGTCGTAGTACTGCTGCTGTTCCTGTTGGGTCTTGCAGATTGTAGATCTGCATCCTGCAGTGCTTTGCTATGTGTCCTGGCTGATGGCATTTGTAGCACACACCCTTGCCTTGTCCCTTGTTCCCTTTTGCTCCTGTTGGTCCTTGTTTTCCTTTTCCTTTGTTGAAACCGTAGCCTTTCATTCCTCCTTTGAAAGGGTTTCCTTGGCCTATTGCTCCTTTGCCTCCTTTGCCGTAGCTGTTGTTGAAACTGTTGTTGTTGTAACTCTTGCCGCCTTTTCCTTTGCCCTTTCCTTTGCCTTTTCCTTTACCTTTACCTTACCTTTGCCCTTGTATCCTTTGTACATTGCTCCAATGTCCATTGGTGCTGGGCCGTGGTTGTTGCTCGCTGTTGTGCTGGTCAGTGCCTGCATTCTCATGAATGCTGCTGTAGACCGGTAGTATTCCAGGATGACGGTCCTGATCTGGTTGTATGTTGTGGCTGTTGTGGCGTTCAACTGTAAATGTGGTTGTAGTGCTCCCTTTGTCTCGTTGAGGAGTAGCGCTATTTTGACTCCGTCTGGTAGTGGTGTTCCGTTGTCTTGTTCGTACCGTAGTACGTCGTGTTCCCATTGTGCAAAGGCTTCTTCAAACTTGTTTTCGTCCAGTGTTGGCTTGAGAAGTTTTGTGTGTTATCCTACGGAGCATGTGCCTGTTGGAATGCTAAATCTGTGGCGTAGTTGTCTCCATGTCTCTAGGCCGTTGGTGTTGAGAAGGTTTTGCCTGCAAACTGTTGCTGCCGGTCCGGTGCATATGTTGACCAGGATGTAGTGCAAGTCTGCTGCAAGACGTTTCCATCTTGTTGCTTTGTCTGGGTCTGCAATGACTTGATCTATCAATGCGTTTGTTATCTGTCGGTTGGCGTCCTCTGCTAGCTGTATGAGTTCTGGGAACTCCGGGTCTTGGAGACCAATGTATGCTAGGAATTTGTGCCCCCATTCCTCATATGTTGCATACTCTCCGTTGTAGTATGGCGGCGGGTTTTTGTATCCATGCATTGTTGTCGCATTGTCTTGTTGTCCTGTGCTGCCTTGTGGTGCTGCCATTGTTGCTCCTTGTTCAAGGGTCTGTTTGTTTGTTTCCTTCTTCTGTTTGTCTGTTGTCTTACCTGCTGTTGCTTACTGTTGGAGCGCGCCCCGTAGTTCCTGATCGTTCCAGGCTGTGTTGGGATCACTGCTCCGCTACCATGTTAAACTTACTGTTGCAACGCCGCAGCTCTGTTTTCTCACCCGTTGGATTGTAGGCTCAAGGCCTATGATGGGCCAGAAGTGCAACGGTGTTGCGTACAAGCTGTTGTAGCTGTTGACACTTTACAGAAGAGTGAGAGAGTGAGAGTGAGAATGAATGAAAAGCACAAAGCGAGGTCTTGAAATCTCACAGAGATCACACAGGCTTGATTCAAAATGGCATTGGCATTTTGGCCGTGAATGTCCGCCCACATAATCCTTGCAAGTGCAAGCACAGCAAGTTCTAAAAAATATGGTACCTTTCCTCATTCCTTGCAATGGTAAAACATCGCAGACTTTACTTCCTGCGGCTTCCCCCCGAGAAACAAACATTCTCAATGACAGGATACTTGACTCCAAAATGAATATCGAGTTGAACAAAATGCTGAAACCGTACCTGTGCTAATCTTCAAAAAAGACTGGTGGTGAAAATCTGAAAATCATCAAATTTTCATTTAACAAGCACCAGGCAGCTGGTACTTCACATGCCCCTGATGCATATCCAGGACAACCCCACTTTTGTTGGTGCCTTTGGTCGTAGCTCCACTCGCCGCCATGGTGCTCCATCGTTCACCGCCTCGGTGAAGCGAAAACGCAGGGCTTCCACGGTGCTGAGACCAAGCCATTCCACTGCTACCACGGCCTCGGTGAAATGTATCAGAGATAGGAAGATACTTAGATCTTACAACATAAGAATTGCGAGGCGCAATTGGAAAATAGAGATAAAGAGTGTGTGTGCAACTCTTCCTTCCAAAGCCCAACTTCACTTTTAGGCGCTTCTGAAAGCACTTCAGCTCCATTTGCTTCTGAGTGGCTGCTGCTTCGCTCGGCGACTCTGAACTACTTGGGATGCTGGTGCCTGGTGCAGTGGTGCTTCTGGCAATGCATATTTTTTGGCACCCAAAGTATCAACCACCAAGAGTCATCCCTGTCAATCACCCAACTCAACTTGAAACCTGGAGGCACTCGTCGTGGACTATGTACCTGTCGGCATTTTGTTTGTATTCTCGGACCTTTCATCCCAACAAGACCACCTCGAAATTGGGAATTGTTGATACCAAAATCATCCAAAATCCAAGAAAACTTGCTACATGTAGGTCTCAGCTGAGATTTTTTGAAAGTCAACCATATCAACCATCATATGCCCCCAAACAGCTCCCCCAACAGCCCAAAACGGTCTGTCCGGTTCAGGTCACGATTCGGGAATGTGAGCCACGTGGAGTGGAACTGCGAGAAGTGGTGCTTCTCGAACTCTGGCCTCCTTTCCTGTCTCGTTCTGCTAAGAGGTTTTCCAAAATCCGTACTTGTCGCTGGTAGAACTCAATGACCTCAACCTCCTGGGTAGGTTTGTCAAATGGTTTGCGATGGATGTTGCTTCTAAAAAAAATCATGAAAAGGCACTGACTCATCATGAAAGCCAGTATTGTGATTCCCCTCGACTGGACCCAAACTTTCCATCTCGATGGTCGACATCACAGGGTCCTTGTCTCCACATCCTTCTGCGGATGATGCCCAGGAAGGAATTCCTTCTCCGACGCAAGGTTCACGACCTTGCTTCAATGACTCTTGGGCAAAGGATGTGGAGATACAGGCCAAAGATGGTTAGAGTTAGATCTATGAACATGGGTTTGCCAAGTTCCAGCAATCTTGCGTGTTTAAAGGACAAACAAAAAATGTGTTGCAAGATTTGCTAGAGATCTCGAGCCTTATGCCTCATCGGCAGCCAACAACCTTGGCTACAAGCATCGTTGGCCGAGCGACCACCTAAGTCCTCTTCCATGCAGTCGAGGTCACGCTCAAAGAGGTTGAACAACTGACCCACCTGGACACAGGTTTTTTTCCGAGTCCAGGTGAAAATTACATGCTCACCCATAGGTCACCTCCAAATAGTCTGCTTTTTGATTGAACACAAGTGATTTGACTTGATTCCTTTGAAAAATTTCCTAAACATGCAGAACTGTTGGCAAATGCCGAGCACCAAAGAACAAATGAAGTTCAACACAGTGCTGAATCCTCAACCAGTTCTTCTGTTCCCATTTGGTTCATCTTCCCACCTTCTCTCTGTGGCTCGCTGGATAGTCGATATAAGTGGGCACCAACGGGTTGAAGATCGTTTGCCGCTTTCCTGCACCGAAATTCGGCACTTTGGATGAAGTGATTGCATGGTTTTTCACCCTTCACCCAAACCTGCACGGGAGACTCCGAGTGCAGCACCAGGCTGCCCACCATGGATGCCCCCACCCGCCATGAAAGGCCAAATTGAGGAAGTTGACCGGCAGGTCAATATTTCAGTGTATGGTTGGTTCGATTGTAAAAGGGAGTAGTGTAGGTTTTTTGGTTGTGATGACTCGCCCATGCCAAGGAATTGGACAACCAAAATGTTTGTTACTAGTCATTGCATGTGGTCCCGTTCTTTTGATCCACTGACATCGCAGTGATGTTTTCACATGGCACACCGTTCGCTGAGACGAACAAACATCTTAAACATTCAAAAGTGTTCATTCAAAAGTGATACACATTACACCTTATTTATTATATAATCATTACGATATATTACAATGTATGTATTTCGGAATTCCTAGTGTGCTCTCTTCCCAGAGTTGTAAAACTCAAAAGTTGGGTCTTTCAATTGAACGAGCCACCTGCTGCCTCTTTAGAGCTTCATCCGCTTGATCCACACACAATTTGTCAAACCAGTACACTCGCGAGGGCTCACAAAACTTGTGACCAAAGAAGAAAGCCACAAAAAACACAACCATTGGAACATAACGACTCCCTCCAAGTCCTCCTATCCCGACCTGCCAGCCATGATTCCGATCATCAACAACCATGAAGAGATGGAACAAAACACCGCATTTCCGAGATTCAAATGCATACACATTGCTAAGTATTTGGCCCAACGCCCCGAACTCCAGGCGTGACTAATAAAAATGTCTGCTCGCTGAACATCAGCACGTTTTCCGCATTCAGGCGTGACTTCCTTATCAAAGAGAACCCCAAAGCTGACGCACCCCAGAAGAAACGGTCATTTCGTATCCTTGTATACGATGATGCTCTTCTCAAGCGCGAAGCCTCTCCGCGAAATGGCATCAGACCATGCCCATCCAAACAATATTATAATATTGAATTTAGAGCCAAAGTACCTAGGCATTCATACAAATGTGGACCACGTGCTTGTGCAAAGCCACCCTTCCAATATGCTAAGCAAAAGCCTAGCATATATCCAGGCACCTTTCGAGAAGAAATCCCCTCGCGCAAACCTACCTTAAGTGAGGCAGGAACCCAACAAAAATTGCAATTGTGCAGTTCAGGGATTCCTCGGATTCCTCATTTTTGCAATCCATTTTTGCAGTCCACATTTTGCCAACATCAATTTTCCCTACCAGCATCCTTTTTTATCCTTTTTTCAAAAGTCGGCATGCTGGCCCTCTTGCCGCAGGTTTGCGCAGTATCGGATGTGTCGAAAAAATGAAACATGATGAAACATGTGACTTCTCTGATCACTTGTCTTCGTCATTCTTCGTCCCCATCAAGATGTCTGAGTCGCTGACCTGCGGACCAGCCCCGTCTGTCGGCTCTGGTGACTGTGAACCAAAAATTATGCAGTCTTTGACTCGTCACTTTGCATCTCTCGTTGGCAAAGAAGATATTTGATATACCACCATGTCTTCAACGCGGACATACCAAGATTGACAGCTGACCTATTGAGTGAGGCAACCTGCACTATGAAGAGTTTTTGGAAAAAGCGTGCAACATGGATGGAGTACATAACTTTCTTTACAATGCTTGCTACGAACACAGAAGGATTCCAACACAACAAAATGAATCGTAATAAATAAAATATGTTGCATGCCCTTTTAATTTTACGTGTGCGTAATCACCCTATACCTCCCCACAATGGTCGTACGTCGTGATAAGGTGTTGTTTTGCGGAATTGGTGGACCCTGCTTGACTGGAACGTTGCATTCAATGAGCAAAACGCGCGGTGAGCTGTGCTGGTAAAAATGGAACATGAGCCCAACATGCTGCTGGCAAGTGGGCAACATGCGTTCTTCGCACCTTTGAAGAAAACTGCCAATCAACGAAAACAGCTCTCGAGCCGACAACCGCAATCCTTTTTTCATCCAATATCCATTGGTCGCGTTGCGTTCCGGAGCGCACCGCATCAGGTCAACACTGCACGGCCTGGAACAAAACTAGCGATCATACACTTGATCAGGTTGTGATTGAAGAATCATAGTCCCAATTGGCAAATCAGCCACAATAAAGATGATCGGACATCGAATCGTGGCAAAGAGATTCGAATCCGACAAATTCTGTGTTTCCTGTTGTCATCAAATGAAATTACCCCTGTACTCACTGTTCACATGCATCCATGCACATTTGCCAACCGCAAAAATGCATTGAAAAATTGCATAGATTGAAAACAGTCCCAAATGGACATATTGGTATATATATATATATATTGATGTGCTGTATATATACACTGTGCATTTATGAGATATCCATGCGCATACAGGAGAAAAACGCGGGATTCGATAAAAAATAAGCGCAGGTGGCATCCACAACAGCAAGGAGGTTTGCATTTATACAGTGGGCATTAGTTACCACCTTTTCTTTGCCCTTGCTGTATTGATTTTCAATGCAACCTGAAGCAGGCATTGTGACAAAGTACAAAAGTATACTTGCAAAGTACAAAAGCATACTTTCAAAGTACAAAAGTGCACTTTCAAATAAAAGTATACTTTCAAAGTACAAAATTATACTTCAATTTACAAAAGCACACTTTCAAAGTGCACAAGTATACTTTCAAAGTAGAAAAGTACACTTTCAAAGTACAAGATTATACTTCAAAGTACAAAAGGAGACTTTCAAAGTACAAAAATATTTTTTCAAAGCAACTCTCAAAGTACAAAAGCATACTTTCGAAGTACATCAGTATACGTTCAAAGTACAAAAGTATACTTTCACATGACACAAGTATACTTTCAAAGTACAAAAGTATATTTTCAAAGTAACAGAGTGTACTTTCAGAGTGCAAAATTATACTTTCAAAGTACAAAGTAACTTTCGGAACCTTGGGAACGGAATCGCCGGAACCCGGCACCCGGAACCTTCTTAATACCTCCAGGTTCCCGGAACCCGGTTCCCAGAACCGGTTCCGTCCAAACCTCGGGAGCAGAACCTAACCCGTCGGAACGCATCGAACACCGAAAAAACGAAACTTCGGGCACGCAACCTGGTTCCTTCCCGGAACCGCCCCAGCTCGCCCAGAACACCCCGAAATCTACTACATTGTACAAAGATCCCATAGCATTCTGCGGTTGGGCAAAAAAATAAGGCTCTTGATGGAAGAATATATAGTCCTTCACAAGGACACTTTTTGTAGGACGACTTCAAAACCAGGTTAGGTTTGCTGATTTGTCTCGATTGAACATGTGCGTTTGTTTCAGGAGTGAAAGAAAACTGTTTGCCACCATGATGGCCAATAGACTAGGCAACCATTTACGCAAGTAACAGAGAGGATCCAATAAAAAATAAGTTAAGGCTTCTGTTCACAGAACACTTGGTCAGGGGACAGTCGCCAAAAACTGTTCTATTGGTCAACCCTGGGCATGACAAGTCACGCCTCATGTTCTTCTGCCTCACGCTGTACAGGAACTGCAAGGCAGGGAAGCATCAAGCCTCGGGGCCATCGCAAAGAAGTTCTGATATTTGAGATTGCGCCACGGCTGTATTCCATACAAGTTAAATATGATTGACCAGGTCTCTTTCGGCACTCGTTCTTTTTCCCGAAAGCGTAGCAAAAGAGTTCTTTCAAAGGCAGGTTGCCACACAGGATGATTTTGACATGATGTGGAATAGTTGACCACCAACCCTCACAGTAGCTAGCAGACCAACCCTCACAGTAGCTAGCTCTGCTGAGGCAGGCTGAAAAGGGCTGAGGACGAACGCTGCGGACGGCTGCTGAAAATGGCTGCTGAGGAAGGCTGCTGGAGGAAGGCTGCTGGAGAGGGCTGCTCTTTAAAAGGACGCTCTTTGAAATTCTTTCTTTTAGGTCTACCGGGAGAGCACGAGATGCAACCTTTTCGTCTTTTCGTGCTCGTCGGACGTCTGAATCTGAAACTGTGGTGAAACGATGTGAAAGGCGAACGTTGCCGGGCAACCCTTTCTTCATTTCATTGTTTTCGGTGCTCTGCACATTGTACTGAACGTTTCAAGTGCTGTTAGACGTAGTACGAGTAATACTTTGTAGTACTTTCCGGTACGTCGTAGTACAGAGTAGCACTTTGTAGCAAGGACTATAAGACTTTCTGGTACTTTGTAATATGGAATGATGCGACTTGGTCGTACTTTGTAAAACTTTGTAGTACGGAGAAATACTTTCTGGTACTTTGCAGTACTTTCTAATACTATGTAACACTTTCTGGCGCTCTCTAATACTTTGTAAAATACTTTGTAGTACGGAGTAGCAAGTTGTGGTACTTTGGAATACGCAGAGTTGTGCTGCTGTGCTCCTCTGCGTGCTTTTATTGTCTTTCGCAAGCCAGGATCGCGCTGGTTCGCGTAGTCATATTGCGTTTTGCCATCCAAGGTCACGCTTGTCTGCGTACGCTTATTGGCGTTTGCAATTTCAGGGTCGCTCTTTGCAATCCAATGAATCTTGGCGCAAAAGTCTTATGGTGAGATGCTCTTTGGTGTATCATGTCCATGGTGTAGCAGACCGTTTCTTGAGTAAAAGGTTTCTTGAGTAAACGTTTTGTGCTTGAATTTCTGCCGTAAAAAGTCTTTTTTATAAAAAGGCTTTGCCCACACGACCACGACCCTGATCATTATGACTCTTGACAACTGCTTAACCAATACCTTCTTCCGTGATTACACATGTCCCACACGGTCTTTGGGCGTTCGGGATATCCAGCGTCTAGTTTCTGCAATGGAGTCACAAATAGTTCTTGTGAAGCGTCGGTGTCTACGATATGATCTGACGATGCGCGCATGACTGTCACTGGTGCCACACAAAGGCATCCGATTTGGGATTTCCAAGTAACACAAAGGTATCCATCTTGCTGATGCTCCAGGGCATTTGTTGATGAGACAGACTCTCAGGCCTGTTGAAAGTTGTATCTATTTGTTTGCTTCCATCGTCTGTCGATGCTCCTGCTATCAGGCCACTGTCTTGCATGATTCTTCTTGATGTTTCGGTGTTCCTCGTCAACTTTGGGAGCTGATTGTCCATCACACCTCAGTATGCTAAGTATGGCATGAGATCTAACTGCCTTGCGTTAGACACACTAAGACTTGGATGAACTGTTCGAACTGACCCAAGATTGCTGCCCTGGCTTCCGAGCCATACACCAGCACCGTTCCATCTCTCGAAAAATACACCTGCTCTAAGTCTATTGCCTAGACTAGAAGTGCCCTTGCAATGTCTGAAGGTGAAGCACCAACGCAGTCAGCAACTAAACTTGTCATCGTGGCCCTCCAGGTGGAGCGGTTGCTATTTAATCAAACCCTTCTTCAAGACCCACGCCCCACTGCTCCGTTCAAACAGAAGGTTGTGCAGCCAAACCAGCCAAATCATGAAAACTTGAAGTTGGGCCCGCTGCAAAGGATTAACGGTTCGCCACACCGTGCCTTGTTGCAGGAATGCTGGCTGGACAAGGGACCAGAATTTGGAGGACATGCGGGTGCAGTATGTGGATTGGTGCAGGAAGAGCAAATAAAATTAATGGCTCCTACATGGCCGCCAATCGATTGTGGACTGCGAAGATTTTGAAACCTAAGAGCGGGGAATACCCTTCAGTATCGCAAAAGGTGATGAAGGGGTGCTGGGCTTGGCGAAAATTTGCAGCATTTTCGAACAAAACAGGTGGCTCGTTTTAACATTCGATGTTGTTGGTACCACTTCGCTGTTTATCAACTATTGTGTTTTCTGAAACTTGAAGCTGATAGATATACGTATATATTTCTACATCTGCCTAGGCCTGGCCTTGATGCAGACCCTGCTGACCCTTTCCTTCTACAACACCAGCTGGAAGATAATTGCATGCTTTACAGAAAACGTTTTCAGGGCAACTCGCTGCGCATTAACCTTGTTTCCGAATTCTATACTTTGTTCTTGATAATCAAGGTGTTGTTTTTTCAGTGTCAGGTCTTGCCGCAGACGCTATAACAACAAAAATGCCTCTGGCATTTCAGACCAAAGATTCATCAACTGGGGCATTTGCCTCTTGGCAGCTTGCGCCACACGGCTTTTCATTTTTCGTCATAGTCATACCACGTATTAACAAAACACAAACTGTGGGAAGGAACTACATCTGTGAAACTGTCAGGCTCTTTGATTTCTACCCAGTACATGGAAGTTGCAAATACTGGGCCAATTACTTCAATGAAGATTTCATCGGGAGGATCAAGAAACTTGGTTCATTTTATTTGACCTAAATGTCTGGATGTGAAATTTCCGAAGCTGTCTCCATTAAATTTGCGTTTGCCAGCCCAAGGAAAATAATCCTCCACAGCCATGCGCTTACAATGAGCAAAAGAGTCCTACAACATTACTGTGTCACTGTTTGCCTAAGATGGGCAGGGCCGGATGCATTAAGGGAGTGAAACATGCAAAAAATGCTGTGCGAGGAGGAATGTTTCCCATGGTTATCACACGAAAAACGATAAAACTTTGCACGTTAGGAAAATAGAGTCTCTACCCCAACCAATTTACATTGACATGCAAATATTCAAATGTATACATGCAGGTGTTTAGATAGTTACATATATATACATTTACATATGCATATATGTGTGCACACAAAAAAATATATATGCGTGCACATGTATATTTCTCGTTTGTTTCTGTGGTATGGCCCGCCTTGAAAGCAGAACTGTGAACAGAGGCTGGCATGCAATTTTACATATGATGCTCTCCATATCTCTCCATCATGCCTGGTGGCTGGCCAGTCTTACAAAAATTCTTCAGGCTAAAAACCATGCTAGTCTTGCTAAAGCTTCTTGCATACATACAGGAGCTTGTACATGACCACTATTCTGGAGGCATGTTTTTTCAAGGCCAAACCGCCCAAACCGTAACGTTATGGTTTGAGACCTCCCACACCGTCTCTTAACCTCTCTTGGTAGTTGGTTAGGGTGTAGATCTCGGTTCATAGCTTCTTGCTCGCATCGATCCTTCTTCATCAGTGATCGCTCTCGGAGATGTCGCCGGAGCCACACAGCCGACCACGACAATCTCGATGCTTCTCCCTCTGCTTTTTTGTAGCTCGTGCCGCGTGCCAGTCTCACATTTTCTTCGTGCAGGTGTCCCAGCAACTCCTTTTCAAACAACCTTTGAAGATCATGGATTCATCGATCCATCATCCAACTCCACACTCTCACCTCGGTCCTTTCTGGCGCCTACCCAGGCAGTCCCGTTGCATCTTCCCAACTTGCTGGGGCACTACATGCATCTGGCTTGGCCTTCTTGGAGTTTGACACCTCTTTGGTCTCCAAACCCTTTGGTCCGAAATCTCATCACGAAGAGCTTGATTTTCTCCTTCCAACTCACATGACACGTCCTCGCCCCCACCTGGCACTGGTGAAAGATCAGCAGGAGTTCTCTCAGCCCAACAAGGATTGCTTGTCTCTAAGGATGGTGGCAACAAGGAGACCACCAGCAAAGTAGGCCCAGCTTGGGCTCATAACCTTTCAGAAGCGCTGCGACACACAGCGAAGCAACATGAGGCAACGCAACGCAGCACCAGGAGCACAGCAATGTAGGATCAAAAATCTAAGTGGAGGAGCCTTTTGAAGAGCAGCCTTGAAAGAGCAGCCATCCTCAGCAGCCTTTAAAGAGCAGCCATCCTCAGCAGCCTTTAAAGAGCAGCCATCCTCAGCAGCCGTCCCTGGCAGCCATCTTCAGCAACTCTATTTGATGTCATCTTGCTGCTGTTCAGGTTGGCGGTCATCTTTTTGATACCATCTTGCTGCTGTTTGGTCTAGTGGTCAGTCATTCCATATCACTAGAAAATCATCATCTTTGAATCTATGAACACATTCTTTTGAAGAACCCTTTTGCTGCGCTTGCGGGGAAAACTCAGTGACATGTCAGGTCCCCAAGCTGCAACCCTGCCACCAAACATTGACATGCTGAATCGGGGCAAATATGAGGAAGCATCTGCCTTCAAAGCAAGTCAACCAATGCATCCAAGATACTGGAGCTGGTTTCATCAACGCTTGGAAGGGACCCGAACGCCACCGTATCCACTGCGTACGTGATCATACTGCATTTCACGTTGATATACTCGATGCCGAGAGCATGGCAAGCAAGGAATGTACTCGCATCGTGGGCCAGGCAGCAACTCCATCACAACGCGCCGACTCCTTGATTCACAACATGGGATCCTCAATGGCATTGTCGCAGTCAACGAAAGTTGCATCCTCCATGGCCCCCACTGAATTGTTCTCGGAAGACTTCTTTAGCAATGGTTGGAAGGGCCGCTAGATGCACGGCGTGTCATCATTGTCACTACCATTCATCAAAAATGATGCGGACGTTGGAAACAAATCAGCGAACAAAGTCGCCGACATGTCACGTTCTTTCAATCTACATCTATATAGAGACCTGCAGAGATTGATTCTCAACACTTGCAGGCAAACGTGGTGTGCTTCCAGTTATCAAATGCAGCCAGCTCCTTCTCCAAAAAGATGGATTGGAAAGCAAACAAATACGAGTTCAACTGAACAACATCGCAAAACCAAGCTAAGGACAAATGACACCAACCAAAGTCTGGAGGTTGAAAGTTCTCAAGTGAGCAACTCACGTTGACGTAAACAAGGTTCGCACAAACAAACAGATCCCCTTAGACAGTTGGCTCTCTGCAAAGCAATGGGCTGGGGAACGAGGAGACTCTGGCTTTGCCCAAGACCTCTCCAAATCCGAAAGCAGAATCTGAATGTCTTCAGTGTCAAAGCATGTGCAATATGTCTCAAATGACCCCCTGAGGCCCAGTTTGCAACTTGTCAGCTCAGGACCAAATGTTTTGATAGCCAAAATCTGGGAACCAAATTGGATCTTTGAATGCAGCAAAGCGGGCAAAGCAGCAACTTACCAGAGACCACTGGCCAGCAACATGCTTTGTTGATCCTGGGCCAAAATTGCAAGAGATGAAATCTTTGATTTGGCCTCCATGCATCTTGTGGACCAACTAGGAGCTGTCTAACAAATTTGGCAAACCAGCTCGATGCGCTCGCTGGGTGTGAATGAGTAAGCACTTCTGTGTCAAGGCCGTCTTGATGTGAATGCTCGAATCTCTTCCAGTTGGAAGTGCTAGAAATGACTCAAATGAATTTTGCTGAAAGTTGCAGCTGCTTTTTGATGGGGAATGTAGCACTTCTCCAAGATGAAAATTGTACTCTACTCAATACATTTGGTCATACAGTCATACCTGGCTTTCTCAAATGTACCTGTATCATCTGGTTGGCAAGCTGGCATTTTAGGGCATCGCTGCAAATTGCTTTCGGCACGGCGTGCACACTGCACAGAGCTTCACAAAAGGCTGAGTAGAGAAATCTCTCGTTGAGCCATGTGTTATTGGTACTCTCGAAAACGAAGCGTGCAATCTTCCTCACCCTGCACACTTCCAAAACTTGTGAAAGTCCGACGCCCGACACAGCAAGATGCAACTGGAAGAAGGCCTCTGCACTTCATGGCGAGTGGGATACAGCTGGCTGACAGTTGGCTGAAGGCACTTTGTACCTCTGTAGTACTCTGTAGCCTTCTTCGATGTTGGAAGCTTACCGTCAGACTCAACTATGTCCAACAGGCTTCCAAACACACGTCGTTAGCTGCAGCTTCTCCATGACCAGCGCACGGAAGGTTAAACCATTTCCAAACATGGATGAAAATAAGCACAAAATCATAGACTAGCTGGGATCAAGTCATGGCCTGCCTCTCAAGAATACAATCAGCTTGCTGAGAATGTCTGACATCGAAACTGCAGCATTTCCTTCTCTCCCTGCTACCAATTAAGGCGAAATCTTCAAGTTGTAGCTGCTTTTTTTTTGAAAGTTACCCAGATGCGATATCGCCATGGCTAGCACATGGCAGTTCCAACAGGCAACCGAAGAAATGAGGAGACATCGATCAGGGCTGCCTGGCAATTGTCACAGCCTGGCTGTCCAAGTTGGCGACACCAGAGTCCACATCTTGTGAGGCAGTGACAGCACAGTGAGGTATCAGAAGTTAAAGAAAAATAAACAAAAACTCCTTCCATCGGCCTTTGCTTCATCGCCTGGTATATCTTCCGGGCTTCACTTCTTGCCGTCTGTGTTCTAGTGAAAGTGAACCAAGGAAGCCAAAATCTGGGAGGCGTTCCCTTCCTAAGAACAGACAAAATTGGGTATTTCAGAGCATCTAACTCACGACGGCACGCCCTGTGCTCTCTCCCTTTTCAGGGCCATCCCAAAGACCTTGCGAACAAAACGACATACAATCACTAGGCAGACCTTGCCCAGGACGGCATGCCCTGAGCATGCTGTCTTTGGCAGGGTCTGTTCCAGCTTCTTACGAACGATGAACATACACACGAAAGCAAAATCCCAACATTTTTATGCAGTGGGGATGGGAACTTAGCCATGAAAAAAAGTCAACGTTCAAAGATGTGTCAGTGCAAGCGGCATTTAAAACAAACCTGTCCAAAATCAATGCACAATCAACGACCCATGAATCCCTTGACCCCAGGATGGTATCCCAGAGTGAGTCAGTCTACACTGCCCACCAAACCTCGAGATGACTCTAATGTGGTTTTACAGGGTTTTACCATGTTGCACCTGGTTTGACATGGTTTCACTATTCATTCAGAACTGAAATCATCTTCTGAAGTGTTGTCCCAAAAATGCCTAAAATGTGGTCGTTCTCAAACCTGCGGACTTAACTCCTATCTCTTCCGTGGTGATATGACTTTACAATTTTTTGTATTCAAGTGTATTAAACTTCTTCGGAGTCTTTACCTTCTCGGTAAAGAATCGAGCGACCAACGGCAAGAAAACTCATTTCCTTCATCTTTTGCTGTTGATTTACATGAAATGTCAAGATGACAACAACACTAGGAGAATGATTCAACAGCTTGATCTTTCCAGACTCTGGCCTTTGCAATGATCTGGAACTGTTGGAAACTGGCACCCCTTCTCAAATGCAGTGATACAGTGTGCCTTTCCAGAATCAAAACATCTAAAAAGCCTGGAACGTCTGAAACATGCACAACTTGCAACTTACTCCGCGGGCTAACATTCCACGACCCTGGTCCTAGATGCAACCACCAGTCATCTACTTATTTGTCCAACACACTTGCCCTGAATATCCCCTAATAGTACCCAATAGTTTGATTTTCCGCTACATTCAGCAACATGGACGTGGTCCACGAGCTCACTGACAGCACCTATATCTTGGGCGACGCTCTTGCCATCA
>DF242516.1:0-109608 GCA_000507305.1 Breviolum minutum Mf 1.05b.01
ATGCATGTATGTATGTATGTATGCAGTAATGGATTTGGAAAAAGGGGATGCTATGCACATTCTGCCGCTGTTCTCAGATTGGGCAAGTATCAACAAAGGCTGATCCCTCCACACAACAAATCTTCAGATCCCCCACAGGTTCTGGAAAGGGTTCACGGCAATGAGTATTCTGGCCATGCGGGAATACACCTCCCCACAGGACTTCAGCTTCAGGGAAAACGGAATAATTTGAAAGTCCTGGAAGTCGTTTACTGAATGACATCTCACTTGAAATGAAAGTCTGAATGAGAATTTTGAAGACACCAACAAGCTGACGGCCGCAGCATATTTGGCATGTGAATAGGCGATTACACTCAATCCTGTCTGCCAGGTACAGAACAAGTTTCCCTACCGGTCGGTGACTTTCTTAGTCCTGAAAAATGGATGGGACTGGAAGACGATCCGGCTTCCGATTGGGTTTCGGTCACTTTTCAGGGGCGTTTCCTGTTCAACTTCGGGAGAGCCGGAATGTCAATGTCAGGAACGGGTGTAGATAGATCTCTTCTCTCCGTGTTTCCACGCCATGGGGCCCCAGGGTTTGTTCAACATATTTAGGGGAAGAGGTTTTCTGTCCAAGTCATAAATGGTCTTGGACAAAATGGTTTTGGACAATATTTTCACTGAATTCGTCGACTTTTCTTTCGAGATGACAAGAATTGATTCAAACAGTACAAGTAATATGGACAGTAATATTCCTTGCATACATGGCTGTCAGGGCAATCTACTGAGGCATTCTGAGCTATACTGTAAATACGATGAGATCCTTGACAGCCCACCTGCTGCTTCCCATACCGCACGCGAACAATGTGAAGTAATGCAGCCTCTCAAATCAGCTCCATAAGGAAAACTGTGAGAAAACCCATCGATTTTCGGGAATTGATTCATTCCTTTCAGAATAGCAACAGCAGGGGGGTTTTGTGTCCACATGGAGCCTTACTCCTAGCGCGAGCCTTCATTACAAACCCAGCCGCTTGGATGTGAAAAATCTGCTTCGGAAACAGGCGTTGCTCAAATGCTTTACCGGGATTATGTGAGAATTATGGTTCCTCTGTTCCTCCTGGGAATTTGTAGTGGCCATCACACGTTTTTGATCTTTTTTGCATCAGTTTTGGAGCTGCAGCCAGCTTTGTGCCGCGCTGTATTGAAACATGACCAGGTATTTATATGTTGCCATGCATCAAGCTGTGAAAATGAGCATCAAGTGTCGAATTTTGGTGCGCCGGTGCAGGGCTTCTCGTTCAAATGGTCAGTGGAAACTGTACAAGCAGCGTCTCTTTCCACCCGTACGCATCATCCTTTGAACATCAGGTTCCAATCATGACTCACAACTCTTCATAGCTGTCCACTGGCACTAGCAGATTGTACAAATGTATAGAACATTGACTCAGGATTATTTCGCAAGTCTTCAGTCTTGCCAAACTCTGCTGCCTTCCCATCTGCAACCACCAGGACCCTGTCTCCACCCAGCACAGTTTGAATGCGGTGAGCTATGGTCAAGGTGGTGAGATGTTTGGTACGGACTTCTTTTTGTAAAATATCTTGGATCAGGCCATCAGTGGTGAAATCGACCGATGCAGTGGCTTCATCCAAGACTAAAATGCGGGTTCCTCTGATCAAAGCACGTGCGCAACACAAGAGTTGTCTTTGACCGACCGACAGATTTTCCCCCCCCGCAGCAACTTGAAAAAGAAGTTGTCCATCTTGTGCTTCAAAGTAAGTTTTCAATTGTACCTTCTCTAGCTCCTGCCAGATTGCATCATCAGTGTGCTGGTTGAAGGGGTCCAAATTGAAACGCACAGTTCCTGTGAATCCCACCGGATCTTGCGGAATGATGGCAAGAGACTTCCGCAAGGTGTGCAAACCCATCTGAGAGGTATCATGACCATCCAAATAAACTGCTCCAGCTTCCAAAGGACTCATTCGAAACAAGACTTGAAGCAAAGAACTCTTGCCAGCACCTCAAAAACAAAAACACCCTTGGCTCACCCTTGCAAATAAACGTGGAAAATTGGCATGAACACATATGAGACTCTCAAATCACAAAGCATCTCCAAAAGGAAAATCTTCAACTCCCCATTTGTCACGTTGCACCTGTGCGCCCCACGATTCCGAGACTTGAACCACCAGGGATTTCAAATGAAAGGCCTTTCAACACCAAGGGGGTTCCTTCACGATAGCGCATCACCACATTCTCAAAGCACACACTGCCAGTATCTAACCATTCACTTTGGTCAGAGCTGTCTGTCAATGAACCTTCGTCCTCAAGCTCCATGTATGTGTTGAGTCTTTCGACTGCGACCAAACACTGCTCTGCCATTGTAAGATTGTTCAAAATACCTGCGATGGGCGGTTTCAGTGTCGTCAACCAACTGCCCCGCAAGGATTTCAGCTGCATGTGTACATAAGATTACATAAGCACAAACAACACATTTCAAAAATATGTTGAGAGCCTGGCAAAAGCGTCATGTACAGTACATGTGGAGGTTACAAAATAACTACCAGGTCTGTGCAACGCCAAGGGGCCCTCCATAGAATTGCTTAAAGTTTGTGCATAGCGCAACGCCAAGCCTGCAGATGGCCCAGAGATTGCGCGACCAAAAGGACCCAAATATCGATGAAGCACCACGAGGACAGCCACCAGGGTGGAAACGATGGAGCCCAACAGTTTCAAGCGAAAACCCAACCATTTCTGACAGCCCATCTGTGTAAAATCAAGTCGTACACTTCGGGACACTCGTCTCTCATTCTGATCCATGAAATATCCTTGCTTGTCGTATGCCCGGATGGTTGTCACACCAACGATTGCCTCGTCAACACCTTGGTAGATTGGACTTCGCGATTTGCTGGCCAAACGCTGAACTTCCCGCCCAGCTTTCCTGTAGACCTTCTGGATCCGATAATATGCCAAGAGGATGGGCACAAAAACCAGGAAAATCACTGGCAGGACAGTGCCCGCAACTAGAATGCTTGCGACCAAATCACAAACGGCTCTTAGCAAATTTTGCATGCTTCCCTGTAAGTCCAAATCAATTTTGGACATGTCAGAGGAAAACCGATTGATGATACGACCACCAGGTGTCGTATCAAGCCAACTCATGGGTGCACGCAAGACCGCCCAGAGTGCTTTCTTGTGCATGGAGATGGCTAAAGCCAAAGAGCTCCATTGAAACATCAAAATACGAAGCAATGTGAAGAACAAAATGGAAAACGCAAGCACGGCAAGGATGGCCAGTGCATCACCTGTACCCAATTTAGCTTCAACTTCCGGCCAATGCCCAAGCCATAGTGCAGCTGCCAAGTAGCCAATGGTTGAGATCACGTTCAAAATGATCACCCAAAATGCACCACAGCCCATGGCACGCATGAAAGTACACCATACTCGCAAACTTAAATGGCCCTCCTCCATATCTTCTGCACGCTCCTCAGTTTCCTCGACCACAACACCTTTGCTTCTGGAGTCCTGGCCATGTGCTTTGAGGAGAGACTTGGGCGCAAGCAAATCGACCAAAGTTTAGTTTGGCATCATCCCAAACTGTTCTATAGTTGGTGACTTCAACCCATCTGAAAAATATTATTAGTCAAATTGCTTCAAAAAAAATGTTTGAAAGCAACACCACATTTGTAGCTTAGCAAAGTGTTGAGGATACGGGATGGGGAGCTATGAGTAGGCCTTCCCCGCCTCCCGATATACATGTTGCCTCCCTACAAATACACAGGTATAGCTCACAACCTACAAATGGATAGTTCCCAACCTACCAGTATACGGAATTGTGAGGAATACTGCTCTGTCGCAATTCCCTCAGTCGTTGTAACTTTGAGGTCGCAGTGGCAACGTTTGTGTTTCAGTGGACTGGGCTCCTCAGACTCAGAGGGAACTTCAGTCTCCGTCTCCTCCACCACTTTGGAGTCAGTCTCTTCACCAGGTTCGCTTATGCAGCGCCGCAACTCTGGCGCTTTTGTCTTGGGATCATGCGCAGACACCGCACGTGACATGCTGGGAGGCTGAGAGATTTCCTTCTTAGTCACATTCGAGGTCCAATCGGTCGATCCGTCCAAAGAGCTTGCAGATTGCAACTCCTCTTTGGAAAACTGATTGGGTGGTCCCGCTGCTACTATCTCACCATTGCGCATAATCAAAACAGTATCTGCTTCTGATGCAAACTGCGTCTGATGGCTCACCAAAATGCGAGTTTGCTTGGAGAGATACCCTTGCGATCCCAGGCAATTCTTGACCAACTGAGCTGCCACATGCGCATCTACAGCTGATAATGGATCATCCAGCAAATAGACTGAAGCTCCACTGTACGCAGCGCGGGCGAGACTGATCCGTGCCTTTTGGCCTCCTGAGAGATTGATGCCTCCGGCATTGAACATGCAACCGCCCCTCACCAAACTGGAGTTGTTAACTTAAACTTAATTAGAAAATCTGTGCAAATCGCCATTGGAACCATTTAACCTTTTGGATCCCCTAAAATACCCTGCCTCTCTCTCCAATGATCGTTCCTGCACCATTGGCAAGCTGTCTCAAGTCAGGAGCCAAGGAACATGCTTCAATGACCCTGGAAAATTTCCCTTCATCATACGATTCACCGAAGGTGATATTGTGTTGCACAGTGCCGTGCAGGATCCACGGAATCTGTGAGCAATAAGCAATGGAACCGAGCAACTCAAGAGTTCCAATCACCTGCGGCACTTCTCCCAGAATGGCAGACAACAAAGTGCTCTTTCCTGCACCCACTGGGCCTGTCACCAAAACAAACTTTCCTTGCAAGATTTGTAATGTCTTGATAGATAGATGTGGGGCACGTTGAGGTATGATTGTGTTCATGAGCTGATCCGGTGTCTCCAGCAAAGCTTCGGAGTGCGCTTGTCTGCGACGGAATCGTTCGCAACATCTCCGATTTTCTGGTGGTGGTGGTGGTGGTGGAGCAAATTCTTGATCTGAGTCTTCTTCGCTGGTTTTGGGCCATAGAAACTGTGCATTTTCGATCCGCACAGGTGCCAACATGCTTTTCGTGGGACGAGCCCGGACGAAATTGACCTCACTGACTCGGTGGTCAGCTTCTGCAGCTCTTAAGAGTTTCTCGATGCGCATCACGGAGACATAGGTCTGCGCTAGGTATTGCACGGTGATGGGTAACAAACTCATAGGAACTTGCAACATGTCAAAGATTGCCAAGGACGCAAATACAATTCCAGCAGTGAGCTTTCCACCAAAAAGGATAAATGCACTGAAAGTCAGTAGCTGCACAATAGCTGTGGCAGATCCACCAAACAAAAGCCCCAAAACTGTCTGCCAAGACTTCAAGTTGTTTAACAATTTCATCTCTTCTCGCCGCTTCACGTCAATGATATCTGCAACTTGGTGTTCCCAAGCAAGCATCTTGCCTTAGAAACTCATTTGAGTACTCCATTTTCGGGCCACAAAACGAATACTGTATATCACGTCATGCACATGCAGAACGTAAACACATGTTGCGGTCGCGTTGAATTTTGCTATTGGCCGGATGGCAGGAAAGCACCTTCACCTGCTTCTCTGGGCCTTTTTCTGCCTTCTGAATTTGATTCCTGATAGAACTATCACTGCAGCTATGCTTAGCGCTGTAGCTGATCAAATGTAGATACTGAAATGACGCGAAGAATGACGCACAAGGGCAATAGATTACGTTTCTTTGGGTGCGGAATCGTTTTCGTTCTCTTGGGATCTTTTTTAGGTTTTTTGGCCTGGGTCAATGTCGTCCACTTCCCATTCTGTTTGCAGCATTTTGCACTTGTCAACGTGGAATTAGCATGCGGTTGGCGATATGCTATACATGTAAACGTGCATTTTGCATGCTATTCGCTGTATTTTGTACTTGTAAACGGCCTTTTCCCATGCTATTTGCAGTGTTTTGTGTTTGTCAAGGTGCATCTCGCATGCGCTCCTTGCAAGATGTTGTACTTGTCAAGATGCATCTCGCATGCTATTTGCGATATGTTGTACTTACCAACCTGCATTCTGCGTGCTTTTGCCAATGTTTTGCGTACAACCGCATCTGAATGCAGAGAAATTGAAAAAGAAACATATACAAAGCAACAAACCATTGTTCGAATATAATCCTGAAATAACCCTTAAATAAGGAAATGACTGTGAAAACGGTGTGAAATGAAATACCCAAAACAAAACAAAAAAAGAGATGATGTTGAGAGGACGGACTGCAACACTTGAAGAGACCCAATAGTTGGTGAGAAGCCAGCTAGCGAGAACAGAACTTGGTGCCCAGGTGGAAATCATGTAGACAAGTGGTAAAGAATAACATTTAGGAAGAAATGTAAAGTGGGAATAACCTGGAAATCAAGAAAAAAACATGTTACGGTATCTATGAAGAAAAGCTGAACTTAAAGGAAATATATAACATGGAAATAAGGACCAAAGGAAAGAAAAAAAAATCAACTCCCTTTTCTTTTGCACAACAATCACTTGCAAGCGTCTCAACTGTCGTTCAATCTTTTCTATCATACCGGTAGTAGTTACAGCAGCTGGAGCACTGTGCTGTTCCATTCGCAGGAAGTGCCAAGTTTATGTTGTGGTTGTGATTGTGAAGTTGTTCCGATTCACTTGTTGCGTTCGGATCAGTGTGTCTTACCCAAAAGGTTGTGTGAGATGATGAATCCATCTGTGGGTATGCACATTTCTGCCGATGAAGGAAAACAGGGAAAGGACGAAAGAACCTGACGTGAGCCACCAAAATACCACGCGTGGCAATCTTGCTGCAAGTCTTGCTCGTGCTGCGCCGTGTACTAGAGCACGCGTGTACTCAGCGCGATGAACTTCTAGTCTGATCTCAGAGACACTCATTCAAAGCTTTTGTGATTGTTACAACGCACAATTTCTTTACGCTACCCATTGCTACCCAACATCGCTATGATTCGCAACATGTATTCCAAAATTCCATAGACAAAGCCTGCTTTTCTCTGACCTACAAAGCTTGCCCTTTTCCTTGAAGCAGGTGCAAATGGTGTCTGGGTGGTGCACGAATCCGGTTCAAACAGACACGTCTCAAGGAACGAGACCCAACACGTGTCAAGAATTGAAAGCCTCGATTAGGAACAAAACATACAAAACACAAAGGCAGGGAAGAGCCTCAAATGACAGTGTTTATGAATGTTTATGTGAACCTAGCATGAACCTAGCAACTACGTAAGTAAGTGACTCCAGGATGCTAGGTCTTGTCAGAATCATCTACTGTTGCTTCGTTTAAGTGAAGTGATTCTTTACATCTCTGCAACTTCACTCACAGTCTCACTGTCTAACAAATGCAAGTTGCACAAACGAAGCGCATGAAGCACTTCTGTGAAGAGTTTCACACGACTGTCCCTGCAACGATTCAATCCGGCGCCCAGGGTCATCAAGCGAGTCGTCAGTAATTGGTTGAACTTGTAGGTGGCAAACATGACCAAAACCGGCACGAGGCAAGCCCATCCAAGCATTTGAAAGAGCAAGACCAGTGCACCAATCAGCATCACCGGCATGGACCACAAATAGAAGAAAAAGAAGAAGGCCCTGGAAACTCTTTGAGTATCCACCTGCATAATGTTCACCAATTTTCCTTGGCCATATGATGTCAAAGATGTTGTTGACAAACGCAGAATCTTGTTGAACACAAAGCAAGTGTAGCCTCCTGCCGAAAAGGGCTGCACAAGGAAAAGGTGTGCAGTTCCGTGTTCGATTGACATGTTCTGAGCGTGTACTAAAATGGTATGTGCATACGTTAAGCGTGTTCAAACTGGGGATTCACAAGCCACAAAAGAGACCGTGAAAAAAGGGAAAAACTCCTGTCCTGTTGCACGATATCCAATGCGGTTGCTGATCATATCGAACTGTGAATTGCAAAGACTCATCATGATCGGGGCCAAAGCCACTGCAACTGCATACACAAGGCTACTCGAAGGCGAAGTTTCTAAATTGTCAATCAATGGCTGAATCAATCGAGGTGCAACAAAACCCAATCCAATTTCGCAAGCGTGAAAAAATCCAGCTCTCAACAGCAAGTTCTTGTGGATTTCCCAAGCACTCCCAATGAACACAATTTTTTCAGTTTCGTATCGTCGTTGCCAACTTTCACCGAGCTTTTGAGATTGAGTCAATGGTGCATCACCGTGACATAAGAATAATGCATCTTCTGGTTCCAAAGGACGCTCTTGTCCCGTACTTATCACACTTCCAAAGGCGCAAAAGGCAATGTCCCAGGCACGGTAGACGCGCGCCATCGGCAATCAAGTTGTTGAAACAGAAACTGGGTCGTGAATGCTGCTGCGAACAGTGCGTGATGACCTTTAATCTTTAGAATCTTTAGAATGAACATTATACGTAGGATCCAGTCTGAAGTCTGCATGATATTGCCCAATTCAAGGTTTGAGCAAGGCAAAAAGAAATGGGTTGCAATCTCGCAGCTTAATGCACATGCTGCAAAGTCACGTGACAACCAAAACTGCTAAACACAAAGTAGTACAAATTCCAAGCAAAACCACAGGAAAACAAAAATCCGGTGTGCCTGTACCGCCAATATCAGGAAGGAAAGAACCTGGCACCAAAATGGTGGAGTTGCCTAAAAATCTGCGGTTCAATATGGTTCAATGGTGTACATGTTGTTGAACCGTGACTGCCACTGTTTCATCTCGAGGGCCGAGAAAGCCTCCATTCACACCATGCCAGGATGGAAAGAAGGAGAATTGGCACCATGGCCCTCATCGTCCGCGCCATGGCTCCAGTGCTTTCCTTGCACTAGTCTCCACTGGGAGGTGGTTAAGAGCAGCAGGGATTGGTTTAGCGACTTGCCAATAGCTTTGGATGTACTGTGTAGCCTGCGTCTTTCAAAATGGAGACAGAAGGTCTAAGCTTTGTCCTGCCATGACGGTCTAGCGAATCGCTGGTCTTTTGCCTAAAGATGCCTAAAGAGTACATAAGAGTACTAAAGAGCTAAATGGCAATGAAAAGTCAAAGTTGCGTAAAGTTGCACGGGACGAGAGAAAATCTTCTGTTACCGTCTTCGTGCCCTCGTTGGATCATCAAGACCTCCTTCGCTTGGCAAAACATCCTTTTGCTCACATTCTTTTTATCAGAGCGGACGTCCACACGGTCACATGTGAATTCCCACCATTCTGGTAGCTCTTTCAACAGCATCGCCTCTACCTGCATTCTGTCTGCTGAAATGCTTGGCAGTTTCAGGCCATGCGGTTGAGAGAACTCTGTCAGTTGTCACATGCTACATCTCAGTGCAGCAAACGCACTAAAGAAAGCCCTTGCTTCAACCTTCTCTGGCTCAGGTTCGCTCAGGTCCCTTGGGGATGCGACATTCTGGAAAGCTCCTGGCAAAACAACGCAGTGAGTTACCCAACACTTCAAACGCAACTTCCAAAGGACCGAGTGTTTGAACAGCATCTTGGATTGAACCAATGTGTTGGGCTTTGAAAACATTCCTGGACTCGCTCAACGTTCCCCTGCAGCAAGGTCACCCGTAAAGTATCAACGGTCACCAATGTCCTTCAGCAAGATAGCCATTTGAACATCAATGTTCTTCAGCTGACTTGCCATCCTTACCACGGTGCTGACCATAGACTCCTTGCGTCAGAATTTTCAGAAACCATCTTAACAGGCCGTGATTGGCTGGTGATTGTTGTATTGTTATCGCTTCTCATCTCAAAACCAGCAGTTTGATGTGCACATGAAGCCAAAGAATGTGAAAGGGTCCTTGTTCGAAGGATCATACTCGATGGACTTTGCATCGTCTTTAGAGTCCTCACATGTCACGTGCTAAAAACAGTTTTGTTTCAGTTAAAACGAAGCCAATCATGCTGAAACGATCTCAAACGTATCATAACAAGCTAGGCCACTAAATTGAAGCAGCATTCGAGTTGACCACCGTGCTCTGCACATACATAGCAGGGTGAGTTTACGTATGAACGGGATGCATGAAACAGAAACCATTTGGATGACATCTGTGCAAACAGGCTTAGGACATTGGCATCTATTTAATTTTGATGGATAGACCACCATGACAGTCCAACAATCCAACAATCATACATCACTACACTGCACGAATCATTCTGAATTCTCCTCTTTCTTTTCTTTCTCTTCCTTGCCATCCTTCGAGTCTTCTTTTTTCACTTCTTCACCTGGCACATCCAAGGCAAATACCTCAAGTGCGCCAAGAGAATGTCTTGTCAATGCACACATTCAAAACCAGCCTTCGCTCTCTCTTTCGGCATTGGCATTGTCCTGGGAAACTTACGATCTTACAAGATCTGCAAAGTCTGTCACTCTCAAACTCCAGCATGATCTTTGTGATTCTCTCTTAGAATACCACGAATGGACTTGGTAGGCGGATGACTTACCAAAACTGATCATGATGCACTACTGTAGGTCCCTCTGAATCTGGCAGCTTTGAGCTTTGTCCTCTGCGAGTTTTTTCTTCAAAGCCTCATATCGCTCTTTCATGGCTTGGAACCTGGACCATGGAACCGCCAACATCTCGTCAAAGTGATACGGTGGCGGCCGCAGCGCTGAGAGCAACAAAATGATACAAAATGATCGAATCGTTGAATCCTCCGACATCCTCCCAATCCGAACGCCTTTGCTTTGCTGCCTCGGTGCCACCATTCTTGTCCGGGTGCATCTTCTTGGCAAGTTTTCGATACCTGAAGAAACCGGTGAACACATGACATCACGTGACCACATTTCACTGACTGGGCTGACAAAATGAGAGACATAATGAGACGTGCATAAGTCTCTGACGCATTGTCCAGATCCCGCGATGTGGCAGTCTCGTCGAGGTCAAAGAACTTCAGATTTGACATTTCTCCAAGCCTTCATACCGACAAGACTTCAGTGAAGATCAAGAGTTGCATGGATGTGCTCAACTACAAAACGGAAATTGACGTTCAGCGGATAAGATCCAACCTGTCAAGCTCAGCCAGTCTGCTGTGGTACAGCTGCGAACCTTCCAGAAGCCGCTGCCCAACCTGACCACTTGGTTTTACAACTTGGAAATGTAAGGAAGACCAGTGTTCCATGGCTCCGCCAAAAATTTGTAGCCAGGTTGACAAGGACATCAAGATCAAGACATCCCCAATCGCAAGACTTCTAAAGTTCATCTTGTGGCAGTCCACCACGCCTCATGAACCAATCCACGCAACTCTGTATTGCTTAGATCTTCCAGGAACCTTGCAGACATCCCAACCCCCCGGAGTTCAAAGAGAAAAAAGGATGAACGTGAAGAAAATGAAATGTAAGGTTTGCACAGGTTTGCTAGTTCCCTTCCCTCCATCTTCTAACATGTTTCAAACGAAATGACTGATATTCTCCGACTGGAAATTCTGCAAATCCAAGTAGCTGAGCGATTTCTTTTTGCGAGGATCCAAGCATCTTCTTGACGGACGACTCATCAAAAGTTCGCTGTTGGCCATCTGGCAGCCTGACCTGAGCTTACTGTCACTCTGCCACAAAGCGCAAGAAAGGAAATTGATGAATTTAAGAAGAAACAGCAAACAAAACTCAGAAGTCGGCATGACAAGAACTTTCTTACTCTGACATTTGTGTGTTTAATGCTGGCACTTTGAGGCTCGTACAACTGTTTCTCGCTCACCAGTAGGTTGGGTTACCCTCAC
This sequence comes from Breviolum minutum Mf 1.05b.01, assembly GCA_000507305.1. Lineage (NCBI taxonomy): Eukaryota > Dinophyceae > Suessiales > Symbiodiniaceae > Breviolum > Breviolum minutum. Next base: position 11,686 of record DF242516.1, read on the forward strand.
AATCAACATCTTCCCATGCCTCGGGCAAGTCCAGAAGTGAAAAGTCAACAGTTTGCTAGAACAAATATTCCTCAAGAAATATGCAAAAAAAGCTTATATAGTTTTCTCAGATTCAGGCTCATCAAACGCCACTGCCTCACCTGTCGGCAGACCTCAAATCGATGCATTACGCATCCTGTGCACAGTCTGGCTTGAGGATCAAGTCTTGAAAATCAAAACCTTCACTTTCGTTTGTTTTCTGTCTGGGCTTTGGACTGCTTGGAGAACTGGCCTGACCTGGCATGCACCCCTTCACTTCGATTCCGAAAATGCTTACCTCCCAACAACCGTCCAGACAGCCTCCATCTCCATTCAAAGTGCCACAATGCTTCAAGGCCTCTGAGGGGCTCCATGACTTGGCAAACGCTATAGCGCTACTGTTTTACGGTACGAGTAGCATGTTTTCTCCTGCAAACGTTTGAACCAACTTGGCACAAGAGAGGTGAACATACACAGTTCCGAAAAGCCTCGTCCATGCTGGACACGATGGCATTGCATTCCGGACATTTGAAATGGGATTTTGCCTCGCAGCAGTGGCGTCCGAAGTTCACAAATCTGCAAATGACATTCAAACAACATTGGTCCAAGTCATTCCAATAGTCAGAAGAAGGATTACACTATTGCACTGTTTACTCAGTCGCTCGTTACATGGCCTGTGGAGATGTTGAACACTTGGGTGATTCAGCAGACTCTTCAGCCTCGCAAAAATAATGATACGACCAAGTAGTCACAGGAATCCTCTTTCCACATTGGATGGCATTTGGACCGCCTATTCATTGTCTTGGGAATGTCTTGGGATGTTTTGGGTGAAATAAGGCTAGTTTAGATTAGTTTAGCTTTTCTCAAGTTCATGTTCAATCGTAGTTTGACTTTCAAATTGCATTCAGGCTGAACTTCGATCTGTATTGAACAGGTTTTTGGGGGTTGATTCTGGCAAAGACTTCGGTGTTAGCTGCGAGCAAGAAGACAAGAAGCCAAAAACAGGAAGGGAAAGAATGGCAGTCTTCTCAAATGTTGGCTATATGGCTATATTGTCAAGGTGTAAGTTGTGCTGCAATAGTGCTGACTCGATTGGTTTTTGACGCTTGCGTCACTGCTGAATTTTGGCAATCTATCCAAGTGGCTGCTGGAGATTCCAGTCCGCTAAAGGCCTGGTCCAGCCGACACATGTGCTGCGGTGCTGTGCTTTTTCTTGGTCAAGCACAAATGTAAGAACCGTTCTAACAAGGAAGACATTTACTCAACTTCGAGGGAGCCCACCTCCGAAAGCAGGGAGAGAAAACAGATGCAAAGGGGAAAGGTTACGTTAATCTTACAGCAACTACGAACCGACTTCTGACAAATAGTGATGATCTGCCCTACGACAAGCACACAAAACTTTCACGAATTCAGAATTACTACCGACATACACTCACATAATACGGCACAAGCCTGACAGAAAACTGACATCAGACTGAAACCAAATTCAGCTGAATTTATGTGATATAGCATCAACTGAACATGACACTGACTGACATCAGTTGGACATAAAACTCGTAGCATTCTGTGCTTGGCCTAACGTGTAAGTCTATGGAACATAAAACACTATGAAACCACTTCAAGTCTGCCTGGTAACCCTTGTGTAAGTTACTAGTACGGTCCGACAAAATCGGAGAAAAAGAATCAGAAGCAAAGAGAAGAAGGAGCAGGAGTTAGCTGATATCAAAAGACATAGATGTAACTTTACCTTGCAAACACTACCACGGCAGAGTGGGAGAAACAAAAATGCCACCGTTTTCATGGATGTTATAATTTACCTCTCCAGGCCTCCTTTGGAGATTCCACGGACTTTCCCTTGGAACTGGTAGAAGCACAACCACGTGGTGCTTGAATCAAGTAGCTTGCTCCAACCTGAATTCAGCTATTGAAGCAAAACTATCAAAGCATCATAAACTTTTGCTTCGGGTCGCTCACCGCTACTTATTTTGGTACTGCGATTCTCAATTTGGTGGCCATAAGCAAAGCCGGATGCAAGTAACTGCCAGTATGCACACTTTGTAGTACAGAATGCCATCATCCAAACATCTATACAGCTTATACACACGGTATTTGCAACTGACAATTTATTCATGCTGATTCATGATCCTGTACAGAAAGTCCCAATAGGTAAACATTGGAATGGCATGCAACTGCACTGGATCTCACCATGGTTTGGTGGTTAATGAAAACGAAAGTCTCGTTGTCTCTTTAAGATTGAGACACACTGATTGGTCCAAGTGACTTGAGTTTCCAATGTGCCAAAGGCCTTCGAAAGGCACAGAACATGTTTTCACTGTGATGCCGTCATGCTGGAAGGCAAAACTCGCTGATAAGCTTCAAGCAATGGAGAGTGCTAAACGAGTAGATTCAACCAGCCTCCTTTGGAGAGCCAATGGGTCGGACGGAAGTACTTGGTGCCTGAATCACATAACCTGAGCCAACCTCGGTGTCGGGAAAACACGACGCGACACTCTGCAGCGTGATAGGATGTGATAGGAGTGAGAGTCACATCGAGTGACATCAGTTCCTTTGACACGGTCTAGGCCTTGAAATGGCCTCATGCTGCAGACTCAATTATTGCTTTCAGCTAGGCCCTACGTTTTTCTATTTTTTTCAGCATCGGGAAAAAGAAAAACCCTCCCTCTCGATCCCTCTTTCCTAGTCGAAGTCAACAGAAAGCAAAAGTGTCGAAAATCTCATCAGGTGACGGTGCTTTGCAGAATCTATTGGTGTTTCTCAAAACTCTCACGCATCAGGGTCGTCAGCGTTGCTCTCACCGACAAGAAACTGCTGTGTCCAGTCCACCAAAGACCTGCGGAGTTCTAGTTCACATTGGGATGCATTGACTAATCATTGTTGTAGCTTTAAGTACGATGGAACACGATGCTGCAAGTTGATGTGATGTCGTCCTACTGCAAATCTAGAACATGCTTAGTCTTTGCAATGCATGTTTCATGTTTCCCTCTCATCAGACCCGGCTAATCTCTTTTATCCTTTGTTCATTCATGTGTTGTTCATCGGTTTAGATCTCCTGGTGACCTTGGATCTCGGCTCACGTGAATGTCTTTGACCTCTGCCTTTGCCGAGGGCCTCACACCTAAACTAACTGGGAGATACGATTTCCTTTTCCAAGCTCAAGCCTTTCCTACCTTAACCGGTTCTCTTTCGTGGGTTGCATTGCATGTTCATGATTTTTTCCGCTGGGGTCCTACCGTCTCCGCATACAAAGAGACAACTGCAGGTGTTGAAACTAGAAATCTCAAGCTGTTCTCAGCTCAAAGAACCGAGGCTGTTCCCGCTAGTGAAATGTATACAGTACATCAACTAAGTATTTGTATGAGTGATGTTTGTCGCAATACGATCTAGATCAATCAGTGTTTCCCTGTCTGGTTGGTATTGAAATTCGGGCAAAGAAGCCCTGAGCCGGCTAGAATCGCTAGAATCGACATCATGCCTCCGTTCCCATCGACTGCCGCTTCGGGCTCATGGAAGCACATGGCGGCTGGATCAAGTAAGTCGTTCCAACCTCAAGTGGAAGTCATACCAGTTGCTTCTCACTGCTTGGTGGGCAAGAAACCAACAAAAAACGTTTTCTCCTTCGAATGGACGCAAGATGACGCAAGTTCAACCCCAAGGCCAAACATCCTGTCTGGTTTGCTGCAAGGTGACGGTGGTTTGAGCAGTTGGACTGCTTACAGCCTGCCGAGTTGGTCCGCTTTAGAAAGATTCTGATGCAAATAAACTTTCCGAAAGTATCTCCGACAATTGCAAATACGGTTGAGTAGAATATTAGCAAAGGTGAGAAGGTATCTGGGGAGCATGTCAGGAGGAGCATGTCACGGTACACGCAGTACACACATACAGTACGTGAGACTTAAAGGTATTGTTAGAACAAAAGTTGTCAACGTTGAAATAATGCCCAAGAAAAGAGGCCTTTGCCGAAAGGCGAGGAGCTGGGAAAATCGTGAGAGGCCGACTTTTGACCTGTCATTGACAGACTCCCAAGAATTCGGTTTTAAGGCAGCGGTCTGATAAGATTATGTCTGTCCATGTCTGACCTGACTCATTACTCATTCTGCAAAACTCTTGTATCCTGCATGCTTTTGATTCCCGGCTTGCCACACCAGTCAAAAATGATGTTTGCCACACATGCAAGTCTAGCTTCTGCTCGCGCTTACGTCTTCATCCTGTTGATGTCATGATTCTTCCGTTCATTTGCCGGTGGCCTCTTCTCCGGCCTTCTCAGAGTCTGGGGCAAACCTCGCTTTGCTCTTACAGCGCAAGAGAGAGATGAGTTCATGACTGCACACGGTGTACGTACATTTGCAATTTTTCGTTGTTCTACCTGCCGTTGTCTTTGCAGTTTTCATTCTTGCAACTTACAATGTTGTTATATACGTTTGCACCCATATCCCAGGCCTGTGCTGCATTGATCTCTCAGAATTTGGAGAAAGCCAAACTGTTCCACCAACAGCTTTGCCAACAGATCCATTTGGCTTATCCAGCTTCACGCCATTTCCAGCATGGCCGTGATCAACATGAATTACCTGGCGCCAGAGTGTTCTATTGTTTCTTGTGCTTTGACTATATTTCAAGACCTTTGTGCTAGCTTCAAGGTGGTTGGAAAACTACACAAAAGTTACTTGGGAGAGACGCAGCAGCTTGAAAATATGAGTCATCTATTTATATTATTTATCACGTAGCATATACCACATGTCCATCATGTCCCGCAAGTTGCTTCACCACGGTAGCTTCCTGCAAGCACAGGCAGCGGTGGCCTTTGCTCTAGCCCAGTCACCATGACCAGTGGACACGTATTGTACTGGAGCACTTTCTGCTCCTGGGAAGGCTTTGAAAGTTGCAAACAATAATACACAACATACACAACTGTATGCAGATGCTTCCATCTTATCAATTTTCATGGTTGCTGCTCGCGATCAAAGACAGAAAGTATCTGCGGAGCAGCCTGGGACAAATGCTGCGAACCTCCGCGCCAACAAGCTTATCAGTTCAAACCAAATTCCCAAACTCTGTGCACAACAAGAGACTGGTGAATGGTCGAATCCCAGCAGCAGAGATGCAACAAACACTACTGTCGGACTGACGAGTCTGAAGTGCCTCGAATTCTCATCGGGTTTGGTAAACCTTGCTTCTGACCTCGTGTGTTCAGCAGGTGGATGTGCAAACTCTGGCATTTGCAAACTAGGTCTAAGACACCCATGACAAACAGAACAACATGAACCAGATCTTTGTAGCGGAATCACGAAAAAAAACTCTTTTTTTGGTACAGAGAGATCCACGACACCAGAAACCAATAGGAGTAAATTTTGAGGAGCTAGCCGCGAGACTCTTGCTGGCGAGGGATTACTTCTATAAATGATGCCTTGACCTGGGCTCAGGGCAGAAATCCATCGCAGCTCACATGGAGGTTCAGTACCAATCCGCAGTAGACCCTCAATTCCCAACCTGTGCTAGGTCTGTCTGCAAATGTCCTGATTCCAAGGCAAGAAGAAACCCAAGGTGGAGAGAAAAGGCGAAACATCGGAAAATGTGAAACAAGATGCAAAATGTACCGACATCTTTTACCCCTTTTTACGAAGCCTCAGAGTGCGAGGAGCTTCCATCACCCCATCGGCCCTCGCTTCCCATTTTCACTGAGCTGGGCTCGACGAAGGTATGAGAAATGCTGGAGAATGCCGAGCTCAATCAGAAGCAAGCTGATGCCAATACTAAATGAAGAAAGAAACACGTTTCATGTTCTCCATGTTTTTGTCATGCGTTTCTCATGTTTCAATGTGGTAGAAAAGCACATGCCTTTTTTGTGCACTCAGAGAGCCTTCTCGTGAACTCAGGCAGTGGAAGCCTTAAGCTCCCTTTATTATCGCAGTTCTTGCGGTCACAAACGCACAAATCCACCGAATCTAAGGTCAACTTTGGTCCTTCTCTGAGGATCCTGGAGTCTTTGGGCCATCTTTAGGGCTGCCTTTAGGGCTGCTTTTAGGGCTGCCTTTCTGGCCATCTTTCGATTTGGTCTTCAGAGTCTTTTTGATCTTTTTCTTGACGGTCTTCACGGTGGGTTTCACCTGTGTCGCATCAACGTGATGATCAGTGATGACTGAAAAGTCACAGACATTCGTTGGATTTTCCAAAACCTTTCGTACGCGCTGCAAGGAGCCTCAACAGGCTGCGGGGGATCTGCTTCAGCCTCGAAAACTTCATAGAATGAGGCGCTCAGGTGGATCCAGGTACATAAACTGATCCAGGTGGATCCATAAACCAAGATTTTTTCGCAATCATAGAGCTATACAGAGCTGATTTTTGGGCAGAATGGTCCCGGCCTGGAGAACGCCACTTGCCTCGCGATTCCACTAGTACTCTGGTGGCTTGGGACAAAGTAAAATAGAATGGAATCAGCAGAGTTGACAAAGTGTGGCCACATGACAAAAGCTGGAGCAGAATGAATACTGAATATATAATTACCATTAATTACCTTAAATCATCACAGTAGCCAACAGCCAGAGAAAAGAGTGCTTGTGGTGCAACCCTTACTAAGACCGTGTTGCAGCATCATTTGACAGCACTAAAATGCCTAAAATGTTTGTTGCAAAGATGCCGCAATCCCTCCATCCGTACGCCTCGACCGTGTGTTGAAATGCTTCGCCGTGTCTTCTCTGGGCGGACGCCTCAAAGCACCGACAACGATGCGACGACGCGAAACGGAACATCTAAATCGGAGCCTCTGCAGCGTTCGCATAGTGCTGAACAATGCGCTTGGCTGCCTTTGAAACGATGCGAAAAGATAGGAAAATGACAAAATATGTCATATCCAAGTCATATAAATATCTCAAAAAATAATACAGAAGTCATATAATATATATATATATATATACATCATAATTAAAATACAGTTTGCACTTAGAACTTGGACTAGTTATAGCCAAAGTGTCACAGCGTGTTCTGCTGTATTCGCTTTCAAGCAAGACACGTCCACGTCTACGCGAGCTCGCTCTCGAGATACTTCTTTTTCTGCTGCCTCAGTTCGGAAAGCAAATCCCAACAAAGTGCCTAATGCAACGGTACTCACAAGACAGTAAGAAGGACATTTGTAGCTGAATAATGCGCTCTGGGGCTCTCACTCCTTCAACTGCTGTTCGGACCTTTTTAAAGTACAGCTGAATCCGATCCAACTCCTTCAGTCCAGAAGTGAAGCCATCGATAGAGATTTTTGGATGGAAAATCACGTCTACAGAAATTTCTGCTCCTGACGGATTGGATGATCGCTCGGGTCCACTCCTCTCAGCTGGAGCAAAGATGCAAATTGTTTGTAGCAAGGGTCAAATGACCGGTATCGACAGCCCTTTTGTTGGTTTCATTCCTATGTACAATTAAGTGATATATAGATACATCATATATATATATATATATTCATCATTCATCATTGGCTATTGGTCATAGCATCATAAAGTGAAAGCACATCATTGTCAGCACATGACACGAAGGCTACAGTGTCCTTGCGAGAGTAGATGGCAGAAATACAAAGAAGCTGCTGCATAAGCAAGGCTCACCTGCTTCAAGAAACCAATATGAATTCTGTTTCATGCGACATGATGATGTCAGAAAGCTTGTTTTTGATTGTTTTGGTTTAATGTGCCTGCAACTCTGCGTTCTCCAACGCTTCCAGGTGCCGCGCCACCTATCGCATTCTATTCTCTGTCTCTTCGATGAAGCAGAGCTCAAGTTTGACAGCCTCCTTGGACTTCTTGGAAAGCAGGGGGGCCAAATGCTTCTCCACCTCATGCGAACGAAGCAACTACGCAAATTGCAAACACTGAACAGTTTGCCAGAGATCGCCATCTGCACCACAAAAAAAATGAGTCTAAGCAATTTGTAAAGCTGGCAGCTAGCACCTATCAGTGCTATTTGTGCTTAGTGCTGATACATGCGTATCCCGTATCCCTTATCGCCTATTCACAAGGTCATGGGTTAGAAGACATGCAGGCACAAGAAAATACAATTCTAACTTTGATCTGCAAATTCTGAGGGGGAAGCTGCTTGCAAAGAGCTCTGGACTGCAGCAACCTCAGGCAGAGTCACAGAACTGCGAAAATCTCGAGCTGTAGCTGTGAGCTATGCCCATATCCTTCTGCTAGCTATGTCTAATGTTGCGGATATTCAAATGTTTCGCAAGTCTTTGGTCCTTGTTCAAGCTTGTGTCGAAAAAAAAGTGTTCTTTGTGAATCTTACATCAATTCAATTCACTTTTCTGCCTGCTTCTGCTGTCTAAGGCTCGCATCGGCCATTACTTTCGAAATCAGATGTGCTTTGTTGTGTTTTGTGTTGTTTTGCGGTTCGAAGGCAACATAAAAACCTTCTAGCTTGCTGGGCCACCCGACCTTTGCATGAGTCTCTGATGCAAGCAAAGACATGGCTGGGCTCGATACTCCAGATGCAAGCACTTTATCAACAGATTGAACTCATCTTTTTGCTTGTGACAGAACAAATGTCAAACATTCCATCAAGACCGAATGCGGCATGGGCCAGGATAACTGAGGTCGGTCAGATAGTACATGTCACTTCAGGTCTTTGAGATCTAGTTTGACAAACTGACTTTGCTGCTAGGTTCGACTCAGTTCGTCTCAGCTACAATCAACGTAGAGAGCAAACAGTTGTCAACTGATGCAGTGCCTAGGTATGTGTGTATACATACTCTGTGAACATCTATACTATACAGTCACAGACAGGTTATACACCTATACACAGAGATCATGTCGAAATGCAATATGGAACGCGGCCGGTACATCATTGACACTTCAAGAACTGCTGCAAGTCAGAATATTGTGAATGGATTGATCCAACAGCACAACACATGAACACACAGCTGGGGGGCACCATCAAATCGGGGACTAAGTCTGAGTACGATTGCCAGTCACAAGTCTTTTCACCAGGTGACAGGTGCCTGCTGTCTTGGCGCCTAAGGGGCGGGCCACTACCTATGAAACTCATCCATGAGCAAATCTGAAGTGCCCCTTTTGCGCTGAATCTCGGCAACTCACATTTCAGTCTAAATTTTTCAGGTCCCAGTTGCAGAAAACAAACACCTGGCGGAAAAATATTGAAGTCGTCCAACAGTGCCTTCCCGAGCTGCATCTTCTTTTAACTCCTGATCCTGGTGCCAAATGGCTCGCTGTGGCTTTGACCACTCCTCGACACAACGAGCTGCTCTGCTTCAGCTCTGGTACCACAACCCCAATGCTGAGCTCGTCACTGAACTTGTGTCATTAAATCGATCAGGTGCAACGCTTCGTGTATGTCAGCCTGAAGCAAAACTGCTGTACCGGGACATGTTTTCATTCTGCGCAAGTCTGAGCCTGGCCTTTACGCGCGCAACGCGTTTGTTCTTCAATTCCAAACCTTTCTGCAAATGCAGCTCCTGGCATTCTCCACTCTAAAAGGCGCAAACACCAGCGCCAAAGAGGAAAGCAACAAAGCCGTGTTGCCCAAACTGACTAGAAATACACTGTAAGTACATGAAACTGAGACACATGGCGTGCCTTATCAACTAGAAATGCCTGTGCATCTGCCAACGGCATCTCAAGTCGAAAGTTGAGGCCTGTTGAGATGAGAACTGAGAAAGACACGAATGCATATCTGCTAATGCCAAAGCTGCAACACAGCAAAAATGCCTCAAACCCTGGATGAGATAACACCAAAGCAAAAACACTTGCATAAGATCTTACATTGGCAAAAACAGTTGCCACGCAGCCACTCAATCTTCCCACCGGCTCAGCAGGCCTACGTCGACATAAATGCAACTCGTGTCTGGAATAAATGCCTTGACATAGAACCTCATGGCACTTTCATATGTTCAAAGCGAGTCAGTCAGAAATGGGCTTCTCCAAGTAGTGTATTGCCCGCAACCGCTTAACCGCCATCATCCAAACCAAAAATCATCATAGCAACGATCATCAACATCGTCATGATAAATGTCCATAACAAAAATCATAGCAACCGACAATCATAATCATTCTGAAGAGGTGTCCTAACAACAATTCTTCAACATTAAAGAAAAAACATATTATGATGAACAGATTTTCTTCAAAGCATTTATTTCCCAAAAACTCTGCGTCGAAAAATATGTAATATGATGAAAAGGCGGTTGAAAGGGTTTGTGTAAGGAATATCATTTACCTCTCCTTCCCTGGAGAAATCTAAAATCGTAATAGCGATCCCCCTTTTTGGCTTCATCGATATATGACGAGATAATAAGAATGGGGTGCTATAAGACCATTTCCATCCAATAGTAAGATGTTGTAATAGGCCCAGGTTCTATTGCAAATCCTCCTTTTCAAATTGCGGGGTCTCTGTAGTTCCAGTTGTTTAATCTGTTTGCTGTAAAATCAGCTTATTGCTGAGCCTCAGTAATTAATTCCAATTGCCAGGGGCTGGTAGCTCAAATGACGGCCGGCCAGAAATACTTAACAAGTTCAGAAAAAATCTATTGACAATATTGATTACTACTAAAGACTGGCAGGCCGACGTTGAAAATCCATCGTGACGGGCAAGGCTATTCTCATTTGGAAATGAGAAAAAGTGGTCTTTGACCAATTCCCCTGATTCAATTATTTCCCAAAATATCTACCAATTCCTGTATTGAGAAGTGTCAAAAGAGGATTTAGATTAGCAGAGTTTGCTTCAATGATGTTATAAATATGTTTGATGAGATTCACTCTCATGGTCTGTCAGCATTGAGGTCTGTCAACATTAAGTAAAATTAGAGAATTCAACATGTTGAATCCTGACAAAATAGTAATAGGAACTGGCGACGCGAGACAAATGAATCCAATAGTAGATGTAACAATTACTCAAAATCATGAAAAAAAATGCTAGACGGTGTTTGAATATAACGTCTAAATACCGTCTCAACTTTAAACAAATTCAATCAGACTGAATATTGAAAATGGTAAGCAGAAAATACATGACAGTCATACAACATCGTTATAAGCGTTCTACAGACAAAATCAATAAAATATATTTGGAATATAGATATGATATCTATATTATATATCATATATGCTGATGGCACAATAGCGTCCTTACATAGCATATTTGAATAACATGTTCAGGGAAGTATCAAAAAAGCAAATATAACAGAAGACAAATGAAGAACATGAAATTAGTGCAGAAGTCATGTGTAGAGAATATGTACGAGTCGATGATATAAAGCTGTGTAAAATAATGTTCAAAAATTGTTGTTGCGATACTTCTTCAGAATGCTTGTGATTGTTGGTTGTTATGACTTTGTTATGAAATCTTGTTGAGATGATGTTGATGCTGCGGTTGTTATGATTTTTGGTTAGGATGATGGCGGCAGAGCGCTTAAGGGCAAAACGCTAACTTCCCACGTCTAACTAAGTCTACATGTCGGAATCCTAAATCCAGGGTGTTTTGAAAACAGGCCACCAAAACAATGCTTTGACCTTGGACTCGTGCTGACATCCCAGCTCTACACTCGTCTCGAGCTCGGATATGTCTTCCTGATCTAAGGAAGCTGCCAGTCAGTCAACCAACGGCCAGTCCGCACAGCTTTTTTTTGCAGCATGATGCAGTGTCCTTCAGCAGAAGACCAATATTCCTTCTCAGGGCTCTGCACCTGTTTTAGGGCACCAATAACAAATGCAGCTTCATTGAAAATAAAAGAAAACCATAGAAAACCAGTTCCAAAATGTTTTGCAAATGTCCGGTTTACTCAGATCCCGGACTCTTCCAAAATGGCTGCAGCGTCTTTGATCTCTTCCAGACATCGCCTCGCAAAGCAGATCATGCGTGTGCCAAGTGAATGCACTTGGCCGAAGTGCTTAAACACTCCAGCTACCACTGGGCACAAAACAAAACCACTCAATGGTTTGGCTCACTGACACAGGAAGAATTGAGAAGATTTCCGTCTTGTATTCAGCATTGCCCAAGGCACGCATGGTCTGCTTTCAGTACTCGCTCCACAAAGCTTTCGTACCTGCGCAAGTCTTCCAGAACTTCCAGCTACGTCGGCCCTGCGTTTTAAATCATTGTCAATCTATCTCAATACGAAGAGAACACTCTGCCAAGTTCTGAGCGACTTTTTGAAGCCAGGCTTTGTGGCTCTTGGCGCTGTTCGCCCCAACGTCTCAACTGACCTCTCACTTGCTGGGCAGCCAAATCGGCTTTTGCCTGAACCTTGCTCTTTGTTCTCACAAGCATGCTGCTCCAACAACTCCACTGATTCCTTCTTACAACTTCCTGCACACAGTGGTTTTAGAAAAAAATATCACGCTGAGATTGCAACCGACTTCCGAAAATCATCAATCTTGATGGCTGTCCTGATCCCTGTGCCTCACCACTTCAAATGCTCAAAACACAAAGAAAACTGCTTCCATATTTAGGTGAAAGGGATTGAAAGGGTATTAAGGCGGCTGCAAATGCTTGCAGCTTTCATGTCTCTCCAAGCCTGGCAGGAACGAATCAGCTAGATCCAGAAAGCGCTTGACAGTGCCCAAAATAGATCCGGACATGCCTCCCGATAGTCCTGCCGCCATGGCAAGCCATGCCTTGCGTCGGGGTCTCCGTGGCGGCTGTTCTTGCTTTTAGCTGGACAAGATTCGTCAACATCAAAGCATCAGATTCGCGATGTGCTATGTATGTTTAAATAGGAATGTATACACACAATGTACCTACAAATATAACTACACATATATACAAATATATGTGTTTGATGTTCTTAGTTTTTACTGTTGAGTTTGTGCATCTGGCTTCAAGCAACACCAGGCCTCCGATGCCTCCAGGCTGGTTTGTTTAACGCATCTTTCACCTCAAAAGACAATGGTTGCGTCTTCAAGAAGTTATGCACTTGGCATATTGGAACACCGCCTGTTGTAAGACCATCTGTGATTGAAACAAAATGCTGACAAAACAGGCAGAAAGCAGATGTTTGGTGTTTGCACATTCGCCAAGCTCACGGCGCCAAGATCTACAGTTTTTTGGCCTCCAAGCGCATGAGTAAAAAAGAATAATAGCAAACCTGGTGAGTCTCGTCTAGTCTCAAACACCATCACAAGTGGTTGTCCATTGCTACCACAAGGTGCAAGAAATCAAGTTTGTCATCTATTTATCCTCTTTGGCATGGGTCCTTTTTCTGAGGAGGCAGAAACTCGTAAAGTGGCACAGGAGCACAGTTTATGTAGGTAGTATCAGACCGTAGCCCTAACATCAACCATAGACTGTTCGACGACCCCTCTGCATGCCCTCGCCAATTCCTTACCAATTCTTGTCAATGCGGACCTACGACCCAAAGGCTGGAGAGCAGGAGGAAGGCAAAGCAGGAGGCACATCCTGTTCACATTGGATTTCACAAAGCCACTGTACAAAGGACTCTTGCTCCTCAAATTTTCAAACAATCCAATACAATCCTGCCTATCAGCAAACGATCGGCCTGAAATGCGATGGGATTGGAATAACTGAATTTCCACCATGTCCGGCTCAGCATGAGCGAGCTTACTTAGCTTACTAATGCAGCTAATGTAAAGCTGACTAAGCTAAATCAAACTTTGGCAAAGCTAGGAAGCGCACCCACTGTTGCTGCGAGCGCACCAAGTCCTTTCTGCTTTGAGCCTTGAAGTTCCAGGTGACCAAACGACAAGAGATCTGACAAATAAAGAGTTCCCTTTTCATCCTTTTTCTCCCATGTGTGGAATAACCTTTCCAATCTGTTTGGGTTGCCAAGGTTGACCGCCCTGAGAAGTGCAGGAACTTTGTTGCTCTTTGCCATTAGGGATCTGAGCTTGGCACCACCAAGCGTACAAGCTTGTCCTGCCATGTGCATCAAGAAAATTTCAACGGAGTCCATGTTATGATCACATGGACTCCGTCTGGCGCCTTGTGGCTTGGAGATTTGGTTGACCGGGTCTTCGCCCCACTGGAGCCGTGAGACTCATCCTGCGGTAAAAATCCAAGCAGGGAAGGAGCACTTTGGAGTTGTGGAAAGTCACCTATACATCTTCTATAGCCTATAGCCTATATAGCATCATTTTCGCTTGCAGTGTGTATCTTCGTATCTGTACATGATATGACGAGTACTTGTCGCTTATATCAAGTTATATCGTTCATAAAGATTATTAAATCATGATGAAAAATGTGATAAATGCTCGTCTTTTTCCCTTCTTGGAAGTTTCACAGACAGAGAGAGAGAGAGAGAGAGACAGGGAGAGTTGAACTGGAAGGCGAGACAACATCAAAATTCTATGACCATTTCCAAAATCCGTCTATTTCACTGTGCCAACATACCAACTTCACTGAGCGCCTTCTCAAGTCCAAGCAAAATCAAGGCCGCAATAAAGCTGCTGACGCCAGCAAGCGTGAAGCATAGGCTTCCAGGACCAGGCAAAATCTCAGCAAGTGAGACAAAAATATCCCAAGAGAGAGGCAAAAGCGTGTTTGATCGTGTTTGGGAACTCGTAGAATCAAAGAATATTTCTTGAAAACTTCGCAAATCCTGCCTGCAGGCGATGAGGCTGAATTGCAGCTTCGCCATTTGTCAATCCAAAAAGAATGCGGGCAATTGATGGCCTCACAAACAAATGTTGCAAACAGCTTCCAACCATGGCACCGTCTCCAAAATGTCTCCAAAAGCTGGACTCTTTCTACTGAAAACGGTAGGAGTTAAATTCGATTCAATTGCGAAATATTGCACACCAAACATGGCCGGAGAACCTTATTCGGATCGCACACCAGCTGGACATTCCCATGACGGAAATGGAGCACATGAGGGCATCCCCCAAGAGTAGAACAGCTGCCAACCGCTCTATCCTGGAGCATTGTTCATGGTGACCAAAGTCTTTGTCAAACGTGTGACCAAATGTGCATTGTCAGCGATCATGAGTGATAAGAATCACGAATGGTCACTGGTCGTACCCGAAAATCTAGCCAGTCAACTCCTGGTATTTCGGCAAGAGCTAGCAGCCAGTAGACAGACCTCGACAGACAACATAGAGCAAGGAACCGTAGCTCACGGTGTGGGACTTGATGAGGTCATCAAAGGAACTCTTCCGAGAATCTTTCAGCTTTCATGTGCTTTCTAGAAGCTTAAAGCATTTGCAACTCTCTGATCAAGTTGGTGAGACAACGTCTGAGGCATCAGCTGTAATTGCTGATAAGACTAAAGAGCCACCTGGAAAAGGGAGTTGCTTCAGGTCAAGTTTTTTGAGTCCACAATGGCTGTGGTGAAGTTGAGGTCCATACAGGACACGCGCATCAAAGCTTCTGCAGCTACAGCAAGGCGATTCGGCTCCTGGATGTTTTTCACTGTAACATTTACTGGGGCATAAATTGTCATAAATCTGAAGACTGGTCAAAGACGAAAGCACTCTTCATGAATGCAAGTTCACGGTGCTCTTGAACACTCAGATGTCAACTCACAGAGCGAAGCATCCACGGCATTGCTTGTGGCGAAGTGAATGGATTGGATTCAATTGTCTGCCTGCAACTGTTGCCACGGGATCTTCTGCATGGACAGAGGTGGTGGCGCCTGCAAACGCAGAAAACATCTTTGAGTTCTACACGTGGAGAAAACGGAGAAATCAAAAATTACCGCTCCTTCTCCCATGGATGCAAAGGATCGGGTTGCAGAATCCCAACAAAATCCACGGACCTCCAGCATTCGCGCACTGGCCAAGTAGTGGTGGTGAAGAAATGTGAAAATATTGTGAAACTTGTGACATTTGTTTCTGAAAGAAGGATATGCATGGATAAACAAGGTAAAGGTTAAAAATTCATGTGGTGATTCTCACATAAGTTCCCTGCCTAAGTCCAAGGATACAGCTGATGTCATGTTCGCAAAGCGGTGGCTTGGCTCGCACCCTCAGTTTGAAGATGAGATTGATAAGGTGATGCAATGTGACCCAGGTTTGCAGTGGATGAGATGATAGGCCTGACCCAGTCTTCTGACTTCCAGCATGCCAGGTGCAGCCCAGATGATGCAAAGCTGAGCCTGAGGTTATTGTGGCTTGGTGCAACGAGATGATGGTAAGATGGCAGTATCCAATCGCCATGAAGGAGAAACATGAGATGCAGAGACAAAAAGAAATGGAATGAAAAGGACGACTAAGGCTGGCTCAATAGTGGCCACCCACGCATTGGCTCGGGTTGACACAACCTAGATAAAGTCTTCCTCGAGTACAAATAGGATAGATATCAAAATTTGAATTCCAAACCATGAAAACAAATACTTTTACACACCGTTAAGATATACAGTAAGTGTTGTCAATCGAACCTATTGTGCTGACGGTCCGACGCATCTTGGATAATCTGTGCAAGGCTTTTTGTGTCACTGCACTGTCACTACTATTGACGCTTTGCCTGACGATGGTAGCAAATTTGTGGACTTGAGCCCACTTTGCGGCAGGTCAAATATGTGATTTTTTTGACGGACGGGTTGTGTGTTGAATGCATCAGTGATCTCAGAGGCACTCTGCAATCTTTGCATCCACCGCGCCAGCCTGGATACCAGGAATCTACAGGAATCCATCGCAGCCAAACGAGACAACGACCCGATGATCAAACACACAGGAGAAACGAGAAGAAAACCAGCAACATCTCCAACAGCTTCACTGATACTTTCACCTGATTTAAGCAACCTTGGAAGTCTGCAACCTCTAAATCATCCAATATCAAAGTTCAGTAGTAAAGGGATGCAAAGGGCATGGTTCGGAATCTGCGTATGCCTCCATCTCGGCTTCATCCTTGCAGAATCACTGTATCGGTATCAGAGGGTCAGTGTGTTTGGGATCATGGGGTTACAGGTCATCGAGTCATCGCTTCATTTGATTTGTCAGTCTGCCATGTCTTTCTGCTCTCTGTGGCCTCCATCTCGGCCACCAGGTTGGGAGGTGCTTGGCTGTGGGCCACTTCAGATTTCTGTGCTGAGCAAGAAACCGAAAAATGTAAGGCTATGAATCATATGAATTTATGAGCTGTGTTTTCGATTCTGGAGTCAAATCGCCCACACATGTATTATTTGCCTGGTCAAGCTTGCTATGGTCGCTTGGCTTTCCTTTCTTCAGGAGTGTCGAGTTAGTCTTGTAGCTGAGTCATTTTTGAGAGCCATCTTTGCACACATCATACAGACTTGGATTTTTCATCTGCAGTGGCAGTGGTTGAGACAAAGGACAAGAATGAACGAAAAACGACCAACGAGCTTTTGTCGGTTTTTAATCATTGATCTCAGCCAGTCGATGCAGCCCGCATTGAGTGCTGCATAGAGTGACTTGCCTCGAAAGGAAACCCCTCATCAAGCTCTCGGTCCAATTCTGAAATTGTCATCCATCACTCACCATTCACTATCCAATCATTGATGTTTATTCTGACCCTTCCCAGCCTTATCGTGCAGCCCGTTTTCAGCTGAACACGTGATCATTAGCATGGCAGGCATCACCGCCTCTTGAGTTTTCATAGTGCAGCAACTGAAGCATTCATCAAAACTCATCCACTATTGACAAAGCCAATCCATACAGATGAAAATCCAGCAGCTCAACCTTGCTGCGAGGTGTGGGCTTACCTCACTTCCGCAAGCCTGCTCCAAACTTTGCCAGAACGATGTGTATTTTCGGAGACCTTGTGACGACCCAATCCAGGACACCAAACACTCTGTCTTTGGGTTGTTGCTGTTTCGGCAATTGAAACAGCATGAAACAACAGGCTAGGCCCCTTGCACCAATCTTTTGCAGTCTTTGTTTCTCCTTCGCGACAACCGAGATTTGTTGGCAGAAGCAGGGACGAGCTGCACAGAACGCAAAACTTCAATAATTACCTCCTATGGGATTGTCTTACATTGTCTTACTACTGTACATGCTACTACCAATAGGAATCATGAAAAGTATTTTCAAAAACCGAGATAGTGGAGATCGCTCACGAAACAAGTTAGTACCTGTCCTTGAATCACGCGGAAGGATATTTACAACTCGACAAATGCTGCTACAGTTCAAGCCCAACGTGTTGCTGTCATTTGTGCCGTCCTGCTCGGCCAGGGTGAGGTCTGGCTTGAAACGTTTGACCTGCAAACTGACACTTGTCGCATGTGCTGCCAAGTGTGTTCTATTTCTCACTCTGAGCAAAGTACCACGCTAAGTTTTCCAAAGTCACCTTGCCCAGAATGAACCGGTGGAGGTATCACCGGTCGTGTCCGCACCTGGCTCTGGCTTCTCCTGATTTCAACTCTCCCATGTTGGTTCTGTTCAGCCTTGGAAGCTCTTGGAGTACGCATCCCAACGCCAATGCCAATGCCTGGATGGTCATAGTGTCATAGTGATGGATTCACAGATTCTAAACTGCCTTGGTCCAAATGCCTGGAACGGTGCCATTGTTGGTAGGGGCACCATCACGCCGGCCACCTTGGCGCAAGAGGTTCCAGCTCTCAATCAGCTTGGATTTGCGCAGCTGGTGCTGCAGCATGCATTTCTGTCTGCACCTGGACCTCCTGCACTTCTTCGTGGACTGATACCTTAGCAGCTGAGAAATGCGTTGCTTGAGAGCTTGGCAGCAAAGTGTTTTTATGTAAAACCAAAAAGAGGTCTTGCATGATACAAACAAAGATTTACAGGGTAGGATAGAGTAGGTATCACCATGGCATCACCAGGTCTTCCCCAACATTTTGTTGAGCCATCCACCCCAGCGGTCATCATCCTCAGGCCCTCTGATGCCCTCTTCAGTGGAAGGTGGCGGCCTGATTGCTGAGTGGATGATTTAACAAACTTCCAAAGGCTGGGATTAGTATTATATATGTATTATATATATATATATAAATTCAAAGTAACATTGTAACTCAATGGCAACATGATACAATATCAAGTCTATGCCTAGAGTATGCCGCTCTCTGCGAAAAACACAAGTGCACTTCGTCGGCTCCAAGTGCGGGGCTGATCACACCATGTGGTTTGGTCAGATAGCCTTCCAATGCACAGATTCAACTTCTGCCTGAAATCTATCCCAAGCATTCCGTCCTCCAGTGAGGGCCACGGTGGCTGAAGTTCCCGATCCGAATACCATCCATTGTGTGCCTTGGCTGTGGGCTAAGCATGGGGATTCGATATATCATCCTAACTGCACATTCTGCTGCTGTTTCCATTTGCTTGCGAGGCACAAGGCAACTGTCCAGTCAGCCGAGGCTGAAACGATGACCTGAACAAACCGCGTAATTTTGTGTACAAAGAAGATATTTGTCCCGTCTCCGCAGCTTCTTGCTGCCACTATCTTCACGATTTTTCAAGAAGAGTTTCCCCGGGACTTGCACAACTTTTCCACTGATCTCGAAGTGTTGCAGCCTGATCATAGCATCAGTCACTTCTGAGTGTATGAGAAGTTCAAAAGCGCAAGCACTGCCACTCTCTAAGCATATGACGATGTCACTGCCATTTGATGCAAATGCATCTCCTGATGCTCAAAGGGGTCAACATGTTGCCTTCTGGAAGGATGCAACATCTCTTGTCGTCTGCAGCTCTTGTGCCATTCTCAGATCACATCATTGATTTGACATTGAGCAGTCCTTGAACAGCAAGAGACCTGTCTTCACATCAAGCTTCTGAGCAGTGATCCGTGTGAGGTCCCAAATTCGGACCCACCTCAGATCTGGGGAATTGCAAGCTTCGTCATAAAATCCATG
This sequence comes from Breviolum minutum Mf 1.05b.01, assembly GCA_000507305.1. Taxonomy (NCBI): domain Eukaryota; class Dinophyceae; order Suessiales; family Symbiodiniaceae; genus Breviolum; species Breviolum minutum. The sequence goes on from DF242516.1 coordinate 31,424, forward strand.
ATGTATGCATAATGCATGTACCAAAAAACATGTATACATCATAATCAAATCATAAGAAAGTATATCTGTAGATATATATATATATGTGTGTGTATTAATACTATAATTACTATCATCATCATATATATATACAGATATACGACTGTAGGTGCTGTACATCTTGTCTCTTGACAAGGTTTAGAAGTTTCGAGGGATCTTGCAATTGATGTTTGTGTGTGCTACAAAGTGTAGGCTGAGGATGTCGCCCATCTGCATGACCAGTAAACAACCACCTCGGCTCTGAGATAATGCACTCTCCGAGTCTGATTTGATACGGTGGTCGCAGGTGGTCATTGAGAAGAGACGTTGAATTTGGTCCTGTGGAACCCTTCTGAGCCATACAGGCCATACTGTGTTTGTTTGCAAAGTCCACAGTTTCTAAGGTCCAAACGTGTTGTCATCGTCAGCATAGACTGATGTAATTACTTCCTGCCAAGACAGCAGAAGCTTGGTTGTTCTGGTTCTGAATCTCCCACACCAAGTTTCAAAACTTGCTCTGTACTGTGTTGGTCGATTTTGGGCTGAGGAACAGGCCATTCTGTCCTCCATTGCCTCCACAACTCCAAACCACTGTGTTGCATTGCTGCATCCTTTTCATTTCTGCATGTATCTCAAAAAGGTCACAAAAGGAACCTCGTCTGGACTTGACATATAGTCCTTGGAAGACATCAACCAAGAACAGCTTAAGGTCTTGCAGATCCGATATGCGCTGCAGGCACAAGCAAGATCAACAAGGATCAGGCCAACTTGCCCAAGAATTCAGCTTGTTTGGTTGACCTCGGCGGTAGAATTGTTTAAAGTTTAGACAGTACTTGGGACACTTGGGCTCTCCAAGTTCACATAGCTCGAGCTCTGAGGTCTTGAGGTGTTGGCCAAAGTCTTGGAGATCCATCGGCATGAATCGTCAGGAGGCAAGCCTGGAGATGCTGAAGCAGATGAAGCATGAAGAGAAACAATCAGGATACAATCAGGCATGACAGGCATGACAGATATGAGGGAGAATAATCAGATAATCAGAAAGTGTCAGAAATTTCGGAACAAGAAATATCGAGGAGTCTTGAAGGGTGGTTGATAGAAGGCCGATAGATCAGCGTCAGTGTGAGACTTCCACGCCTTGTGCTCCAAGAAGACGGTTCTCTCCACCCCAACAGATGCCAAACCTTTCATTCAAACTGCCCAGCCACGCATCCACCACTGCCATCTAAACGAAACTATCATCAAAGCTATGAAAACGTACGAAACTGTCTCCAGAGCTGCCTGTGTCCGCTTCCAGACCACTGAGATCCTGCAAAATTCTGCCAGTTCCCACAAAAGACTCACCAGAAAGCTGGGATCACTTCCTCACGCTTGACGAAACCCGCTTCCGAGATTGAAACCTTCCCTCAACCGCCCAAACCACTTCGGAACCTTTCCAGAACCAAGCCTGAGTTATAGCATGTTATAGCAGCAACGCCATGGTATTTCTGCTGCTATGGAAAAACAGAATCCAAAACTAATACAGCTCACGCATCCGTCTCTGATTTTGGTTTCATCCCTTCGACTCCCAATGTTGTTTCCGATGATATTTTTTCAACACGAACTGTACCCAACAGACCTACAGATTTGTCTACTGATTTGTGTAAAAGACAGACTGTCCTCAGGCCAGCCGTTGCTATGACCTGGCGCAGTCGTGTTCAGATCTTGACAACTAGCAGACTTCCATGCCCTCAGACATGTCAGACCAGGCCTTCTCCAGTTTGCCTCAGCCAGTCAAGTTGCATTGTATCTCAAGTATTCTCAACTCAGCAACCGTTAATCTGCAAATCTACACCCACCCAATGCCAGTCTGCACAACTTACTTACCCAATTCTGTGCCAGCAGGTCATGTCTTAAGACCATGCGATGAATCTAGCCTGTTCTGTGCCATAGCAGTAAGGTCAATTTCTGTTAGCCAGATGCTCTCGAAGATTGACTTGGTTAGCTCCACTAGCAACAGGAGAAGTGATGAGTCAAATCTGAGATCTAAGTATTTTGGACTCTCACTGTTTGGTCTTCAGCACAATGGAAAATGCATTCTTTGAAAGACTGAAAATAAATTGAATATGTTTGAATATCAATATCGAGCGTGTCCAAATCCCTACATAATTAAGGTAGAACGCAAAAAAAAGTCTTCACTGCCCCGGGACGACATTTTGTCATCTGGTTCTGGTGTATGCAGTCTGACTTAGAAATAGGAACCACTCGGAACATCTGGGAACCACTCCATTGCCACCATTGCAAAAATATTGTACTATCCATGAATTGAGTCTCTGACAGGGAAGACGGAGAATCTACGTAGCCCTGCATTCCAACCAAACATTGATTGCCGGACAGATAAAGCTGGCGAAACGACTTGGACACGCTGGTCTTTGAAACTGCTTACGGCATCAACCACTCAAGCCACAAAAGAAAACGCACCTGTGGCTGAAAAGTATGTGACACCCTCTTGTTGCCCTCAGTGAAAGCTCTGAAAAGTCTCCATCAGCCCAGGGACGTCCACATATCCATTGTGTCAAACCGAACAAAGCCGCAGTCTCATTCATTCTCAGCACCTGACTGTGGTCTGACCTTCTGTACCTGGTCAGTCTCAGCGCTTTCCGAGTCCCAATGTCCACTCCAATGCTTCAAGGAAGCACAAGAATGGGTGACTTGAACACTTCCCTCGTGAAGCCTACCACAACACTACTCTTGACGCGACAAAAGGGGTACCTTTCCTTCCCTTCCGAATTCGGTCTCCAATTCCTTCCCTGAGTCAAAGAATCCGAAAGTAGGAGAACCAAAAGACGTAAAAGACTTAGAGTCTGCGTGACAGCAATGATGTACAAACTGAGCAAAGTCGCGTTGATGTGACTCCTTGAGATGGAGCCTCCAGCTCCGAAACCAGCTCTCAAAATCGCCGTGCAAAGCGCTGGTGATCTCTGAAGTATTTTGCTGAAAGTGTCCGAATGGAATAAGTTCTAAGTATCAAAAGATCTCAAGAATTCCACTATCAAACAGCCTGGGATGTGTCGAACAAGCGATATCGTCTTGAACTGGCTCCGTGTCCCGCCGAAGTTTCCTGGAGGGTGGAGATTCAGGCACATTCCTTGCTACATGGTAAAACCAGCATGCAGTCAATCAGCGAGAACTTTTTTGAATGGAATGGTATTGATACGTATCGATATGATTTAATAAAGTCTAAAACTTGACTCCCCCAAGTGTTGAGACGATCAGTTCATTCTTTTGGAGTGTTACCAGCATTACTAGCAAGTTGGTCGATCATGATTGATCTAATGTATCGCTTGAATCTTAGAGATTAAAGAGAAAAAAAGGAAAAAGTCCAAGCTGGCACGTTCTTCAAAGGAAAGTGATCATTGTGCAAATACGATGCAGAGTGAGAGAGGTTGCCGTTCCATTTCTGGACAGCGTTTGATTCATAAATGTGTTGCATTTAGATTTTGTGGATGTGAAGGTGCCACCTGCAATCCCGTTATATTGAAGTATTGATTTGTAGATTTGTGGTGATGTATATCCATCTTCACTTAACTTCATAGAGTAGTAAAGAGTAATTCTTTTTACTGTTGACCTTGATATGTCTTCCGCCAGAATTTAATACGGCTTTCAACTTCTGATATGTCTTGATTTGCAGGGGTCTCACTTGTTTCCCTATCATTCGATGCGTCTCAGACGTCCTGGATCTTCCAGAAGCAAACGTATCCATCATCGCCTGAGCGGAAGCAGCTTCAAGTGTCGCGTCCCAGAGGTCTTGAGAGAAATATCTCTGCTGCAGATCTGCCTCCTGTGGCAAGCAGGCCAGAGACCGATGAGAGGCGGCTAAGGCACGTCACGTCGTCCTTTCACAGGCAAAGCAGAAACGTGGCGTAGTGTTTTTGAGCTTGCATTTGACGAATGCAAGCACTCAGCATCTGTCCGTATGGCCCTGTCCAGTGAAGTCTTCCAGCACATACTGGGGTTCCACCTGGAATTCATCTCAAACAGCTGCAAACACTGCAGTCTCCACCGCGGATTCAGGATCCAACAATTTGCTTCCGGCTGTCAGGCCACACATAAATGCGCCTGTCATTCGAAGTGGCATCGAAAGTTTCTCGGATCCTCTGACAAGATTTTTTTTTCCAGGCCTGTCCCACGCTAGTCCAACTACAAAGCTATTCGGGCCCTCTTTAGCCCACAATAGACCTGCAAGCATGAAACTGTGTGAAAATGCGCAACAATGTGAAACATTCTGAAAGCTGCAGCTCCAAGTGTCGTGCTGCGAATTTCAGCAGGTTGCTTCATAGTGAACGTGCGCAACCTGGTTGTGGGTGCAGAGTCTTAGAGCTTGGAGCGTGATCTTCGTGTTCAACATGCAAACGCCATGCAGCAGAATCAGATTCCCATTCTGCTAGGTAGAAATCTGACTCATTCCAAGAGCCCTGCTGTTGTCCAGACGAGAAATTCCAGAGCTTCACAGCTCCTTCCTGCACTCAGGGACAATGAAGTTCCTTGCTTCATGCAAAAATCAAAAGCCAGACACATTCAGTGGCCGTATGTTTTAACAATATTTCAATGATGCCGTTACCTAGAGATTTGCCAAGATTTTCCCATGTTTTTCATTGATTTTCCCATGTTTTCCCAAGTTGCAAATGCGTTCGATCATTCGAACCTCCCCCCCAGTGTAGAGACATCGCTTCGACCGGTCAAAGGCCATGCAGGTCATTTTGTGATCCTTGCAGGCCAAACTTTGCCGAAACCAAACAAAAATTCAATGTCTCCGCAAAACTTCAAAAGCTTTGCCTGACAAAGTAAGCAATCACGGCACTTGCCTGATGAGCACGTCGAAATTCGAATTCCAGCTTGCCGGTCTGGATATCCCACACCTGATGGCATCAGCGACTTGAGATGCCTCCTTTGGTGTGCTCACATAGTCCATAAAGCCGAGCTTTCCACTGAAATGGTCCCCATGTTGTCTCCAGAGATGATCTGGTGGAACACGTCATTGTGTAGTGCACCGACCTCTGTCAATTGGAAGTTATCCAACTCTTGAAAGTTTAAAGCTACTCGACTTTGCATCAGTGCATGTCAGGCAACAAATGCATCTATGATTGATTGCAATCCATGCACCTCCTATTCTCATGTTAACATATGTTGAGGCATTTTCCCAGGAGCACAGTCGAAGAGAACGTCACGATGTTCATCTCTTGAATGCAAAAAAGATCAAAAAAGCATGGAAACGTATGATAAAAAGGAAAGGCGTGACGGCATATATGAAATCTGTCTTGGATTTCTCATGTTCTCCAATTCCCTTCTTTTTGTGCAAAGAAAATCAAGGCGAGAGCAATGGGTGCCAAGTGGGTGCGGCTTGTCTCCACCTTCGAAGTGGGAATGCAGGGAATAGGAAGGAGAGAACATGAAGAATACTCGAGAACATGTGATGAGGCGTGCGAGAACACTCTTTCTTCCAGCCTTCACGCTGACAGGGAGGACATTGATCAAGCTGGAGCAAAGCACTAGGGCTGGGCCTGAACAGTGCATTTTGCACCCTGCGGTTCTTCGTACCAAACGCTTGCTACGCACTGCTTCCTGACGTTGCATAAACACCTCTTCCATTGCAAAAACCACTCCGCCTGCTTGCTCCTCAACCATGCTTGTTTCAAAAGTATTTAGTGTCCTTCACTTACGGTTGACCGGTAGCCCCACAGACTTTTACTCTTGCATGTGCGCGATGCCCAAACACGGACGTACGTGCCTTCTTCGTCAAAAGCCATACATGTCAGTCGGTCCTAAATGCCAGGCAAGCCATTTTCAAGCTGCGACATGCTGTGTCACTTTCACAAAAAGATACAAAAAGCACTGAAAGGCACTTTCCCAACCTCGGGTTTGTATTCTGTCTTGTCTGTGAAGGTCTGGATGCACTGGTAGTTGAGTATATCCCAAACCTGACCGTGCTGAGTGTCCAGTTTTATAGGCAACAAAGGCAGCTTCAGCAGGGCCTTCACAACCTTATCAACTGACATAGAGATCAGTTGGTGCCTCGGTTGCAATGCTCGTCATGCTCGTCTCAAGGGTTCTCGTATACAACAGTCAAAATCTAAGTAGCAGACTGTGCTTCATTGACAAGCACATCAAGCACAGGAGCGTTGTGCCTCAAACCCCGGTCTCAGACTCCCAACGATATTTTGGGATGAAGGAGCGGCGCGTTTGCAATTCTCCTGTGCTTCTGAGATCTCGACCCTTGAAGATAATTCATGGCTTTTTGCGTGTAGGGATTCCAGATAATGATCTGCCTGTCGGAGCCTGATCAAATGCGAGTGTGTTTGGCAAAGTCAATGGTGACGTGACAAACAACGCAGTTCAACAGAAATTCACCGTGATTTGTTGAATCCTTGCACTGGCTTGATCGTTGTCGGGTCAAGTTCCAACCTCCAGATGCAAAGAACTTGTAGCTCTTGCACCAGCACCACGAGTGCACTCCTTCAACAGCACAGGTTGCTATGACAAAACAATCTCAGGTCAGGTGACAGCATGTTGATGTTCCTATCAACAGGCCTTTTTTGTGAAGGCGGACAGCATCTCGGCCTTCTTTACGCCTAGGACATGGAGCCGAAAGCTCTTCTCACTGACCACTGTGCTCAGATGTGCTCAGTACTCGAAGAGTCTAGCAAGGAAATACCATAAGAAAAAACTGGAGAAATCTGCGTAATAACTCAGATCCACGCTGATTGGTATGCACATCGCAAATGTTAATCTCACCGTCCAGGCTACAGGTCACCATGGCCTGAAGCTGTGATACGAAGCCCACCTGACAAGATTGCACGAGTACGACCGCAGAAGATGTCAACACGTTCATCAAAAAGACTAGCTTAGCAGCTAAACAAATACGCTTTGTCAGATGAAAAAGTTTAAATGAAAAAAAATGATTCCGCATGCCAAATTTGGGTATAAATTTGTCAAAATGGATAGAGTGCAGAAACATCCGCCTTGGTGACCCAGTCTTTGTGGTACTTTACGCGGGACCTGTCAGGATTGTTGCACATGCTTTCTGGAATTTGGTGCAGTTCCAAAACCAACGAACACGCAAAGTCAAGACATGCCAGGGATGCGCTTTTTTGACCTTCAAGCCATCATCACCAGGTTTGCCCTCTGGCTTCCCATCGGATTTGGGCTCTTGGTCCCAATCAGCTGCATCCAACGGGAAAACAGTCACCTGAGAATCAAAAGTTTTCCGAGATTTTTGTTGAGCCCACAATCCGACAAGGTCCATCTTGGGAATGCGGCATATCCCTTGTCATCGCCTGAGTTGGAAACTGCACCACCCTCTGCTCAACACTGAGATCGTGAAAAAATCCATGGCAAAAAAAACTGTGAAGCCTTCCTAGTGTCTTCAACCCAAAAAAACATCTTGTTTACCCGTCGTTGTGTTAGTGCATGCGAACAGGTCCTCCTCTGTGCGTTTCGTAGAGTTGCACACACAGGAGTACAGTGGAAATCAGTGGAAGGCATTCAGATATTGACGGGTGTATATACTCCAAATGCCTTCAAACTATCACATACATGTGCCATAGTCTAAACTCTAAACTCTAAACTTCTCATGCGGTGGGTATTTCCGCAGCTTGTGATTTCCACTTATGCCCCTCGTGTTTCTTCTTGACTGTGTACAAATGTCTTCTCTGTGCACCAGGTGTCAGCAGTCACCTTTTACTTTATAGAAGTATGGCATTCTATATCACCCCTCGGCATTCTGATAGTCAGAATAACACATTCGTCTTTTGCGCGTGAAGCTGCAGAAAATGCAGCATCTAGATTGAATACTACTTTTGCTGGATGGCCCTGAGGGCGCGGCCGACCATCAGGATCTCTTTCTCTGGGCTCTTGTTTTCATGTGTCCTCTTGCAGAAATAACGACAAGTGTTTGGAAGAGCTCAATGCAAAAAAAAATGGTCAAAAACAAATATGCGTACGTACCAAGAGGTGCGCGCATCTTTCAAACACAGAAAACCAAAATCTGAGTGATGGGCTCAGTGTATCCAAGACAAAGAGGCCTCATATCACAATAAAATGATTTGGCTGCAGCCCTAAAATCCAGGTCCAAGATTCGAACGTGCCATCCTTGTGGTCGATGTGTGTAATTTGACCTGATTGGAACTGCAAGTGCGTCTATCAGTTGGTGGAAATGTTCTCACTCTGAGGGCTTTGCTGAAAGAACTATCATAGAAGAAGATCCTAAAGCCTGGGCAATGGAAGACTTCAAAAAGCTGAGCTGTGAAGACCAGCAATGATCAGTTCCACTGAAATGTCTGAGTTTCGACTAGAAGAGGCAACCGCCAACTTTCTTGACCTCGACGATTGCACGAATGCTGAGTGCACCCCAATGCCAAGTGAATGTCGTGCCAGCTGACCCAGAAAGGCGGTAAAGCCCGGTTCCGGAACTTATGCAACATCAGTGTAGCATAGCTCGCATTCAAAATTATGGCGGCATCGCAATCTTCCACACAAAAAATGTCCTGAGATCCAGCTTTTGCATCCAACAGCAGGCTGAAAGCCAACTCGTGGTGTTGCCAACCTGGGTCAGGTTAACTTTGATACGGGGAAATCGTCAGCAAAACTCCGATCCTGAGGTCATTGCATCAATTGCTTTGTGGAGGGTGAGATTTGGATGCCACACCTTTTAGGTGGTGACAACTGTGTTTCAATGAAATCATGTCTGTGACAGTAGTTATAGTTCACAAAATCACATCAAAATCACAAAGCAACACAACTCAACACGAATCCCCACCTTCACAAAGCCATCACGTCCTGCTGTGATGTACCTGCGCACAATTGAAACGAATTGGTCACGGTCCAGTCTACAACTTAACAAATCCAACACATAGCCCAATGCTGCTGACAAGTCTAAAAAGTTTCACAAATGTGGTCATCGGTTATCAAGGCCTTCGTGACCCACTGCTGGAGCTGCCTCCTGCCTTGTGGTCATCAAAGCCATCAAATCCCATTCGACTACATCATTCCGGCATTACATTGATCTGGCCACCATTCAAACCCACCGCCCTTCCATTGAATTAGCACAAGTGTATCGTAAGGATTTGGAATCTGCCAAGCATGAGACGGAAGAGCAGAACATCAAAATGATTCAAAAATGTATCAAAAAATGTACAAATCATACATTTATCCATAATCTATGTAAATAGTATAAAGGTATGTCGTGTAGCGGCACTCAAGGTCCAATCTCAATGGACTCAATGGAGTAGAATCTGAAAAGCATATTGTCGGTCAAAGCCAATCAGGCTGTTTGCCAGAGATAACTTGCTATGCCACAAGTCACTTGTACCAACAGAATTTCAATCTGTTGCCAACCGGCGCGAGAAGGTGAAGAAAAATTATTACTCAGCAAGACTTGCCCTCTAAGCGCCACACGCTAGCGGTTCCCAGGTCAGGAACTACTGCAATGTTGTTAATCATATCCTGCACAGTCAAAAGGACCTCTTGGCAAACACGTCTCAGAAAAAAAATGTGCCAGCATGCACCCGCAACATCCATTTCACACTGTCACACTGTCGCACTGTCCGCGTGACCACATTGCCATGCACCAGCCAAAGCTTCCGCAGCGCCAGCGTTGTGTGAGAGCCTCAAAGCTAACATAGTCATCTTTTTGGCGGATTCTCTGACTTCTGTCTTTCCTACTGTTCTCTCTGGGTCTTATCTTTTCCTGTCCTGGCATCGGTCATGGAATTTAGTGTCTCATGTGTTCGTATCTTTGGATACCTCAAATTCATCGGTTGAGAACCTCTCTATAACCTCGGGCATCTTCCTGAATGACACCAAGTATAAGGACCCTGCTCACATGCACCATCACCAGAATTGAAGCCTGGAACATGGAAGAGCATGTAGTTTGTGAACTCCTCACAACGTCAGAATGGAAGGCAAATCCTGAAATTGTGACTAGCAAGGAAACTTTTGTCCACGCTGTGATTATATGCAATTGATTTCTGGAAGTCGGAGAATTGGTGTAGCCAGGCTATGAAAAAGTCTCATGGTTCTCAGGCGTTTTGTAAGCGGAGTATCAAATGTTGGATGAAGGGGCATGCATGTCAAAAAGAAGCCCTGACTATGCTGCATACTGCAACATTCTGAAACTGAAACATATTGATTCTCCACAAGATGCCACATGGATCTGCTTGCATGCATGATCACGTGCGCGTGAACAAACAAAACCCCAGTCGGAGAAGTTTGAAGTAGATAGCGGTTGAAGAAGCGGGAATTGAGTTATGTGAACATGTAGTCACAAAGGTTTTCAACAAGAACTACAAGAGACACTCCAAACGCACCTGAACAATCTACGTGAACACAAAGTGAGAATCAATTTGTCAACATGCAACCGAATGTCCTCCCAAGTCACAGTCTCTGAACATCCAGCATCGATCTTCTTGAACAACGTTCGAAGCTCGGAGTCCCAGCGCCTTCGCCTAGGAATGCCCACCGGTCTCCCATGTCTTTTCCCGTCCTAAAAATGAGATTCGCTTTATCGCTTCAGTCTTTGCGCAAGTGTGAAAACCAGAATTCAATCTTGGTCTAGTGACACTGACGATGCTGCTGAAAATGCACTGTTGAGTGAAAATGCACTATTGAGATTGCGTCCTGCCTTTATTGATCGCATCTCATGTGACGTATCAATCTTTGTCCATGCAACGGTACTTTTGTGTAAATATGCTATGTATTCTGAATTCATTTGCCATATACACAGTTATTTCACCGTGTGCAGTATGATCCCCTGTCCCCATTCATGCGCGTAGCCACCAAAGGTTGGCCGCTAGCCCAACGGGATCCTTTGAAAGAGTGCCCCTAGAATTCCTCAAGCCATGGTAGCCACATTCGTCAGGTGGCATAGGAAGGTCGACCGGTATACCCATTCACATGTGTGTGTGGGCATACATAGACACACATTAACTTATCGACATATACATACAGTGTAAATCTATACATCTTTTTTTGGCATGTAGCGTGTGTACCCTTAAAACATACTAAATATAGGAGCTGAGAATATTTCTTCTGCGCGTCAGATTTGGGAGCTCAGCAGATTTCGCCTCTTGCCTCCTTATTGCTCTGGTTTTCAGCTTGAAACAGAATTTCCCAGGGGCCCTCCTTCAATGGAGATGTCCGAATGTGAAGAGTTGGTCGATTGATGTCTTGTGTGCATCTGAGGTGAAGCTTGGGTCTGACAATGTCATGAATCATGCATGGTCCTTGTAGTGACAAGAAACAAACGTGCACAAATGATCACATGTCTGAATATATGAGCTATGCTGCTATGCTCATCACACTTTCTGAAAAGCCTATCTCCATGCATTTGGTTGATTGCAGCAGTCTTTCTCAGGCAAGTGCTCATCTTGAGATGTGCCAGCAGAGCTCGTCAGACGGGAGAGCAAGGCATCCACAAACTTCCTCGCAGAGTCTTCTGCAAAATAGATCAAGATATATCAAAACGGCAGGTGCACAAAATTCACAAGAATCCAGCAATCTCAAGACAAAATGAGTTCAAAATGACTCACAAAACGATTTTCACAGTGCAACGATATGAAGCAAACTGGGACAAGGATAACTGAGATGGATGAGGCAGCTAAGGCAGCTAAAACAGCCAAGGCAGTCCAACGAAGTGATTTGTTTTTGGATCTTGGATTCAGGCTGTTCATCCAGTTTCACAGGTTGGCCCTCTTCGTCCTGAAACTGGTCCTGCGGGCGGCTTGTCATGCACACCACACATATATTCATCAAGGGATGCGGAATGGTGCAGCCTTCAGGCGTCGAAGTTCTTTGAGAGGCAAGCCCATCGGATTGATGGCAACAACTGCATTCTCTTCACCGTCCATGGCTGGCACTACGTGTCAGGGCATTGCACAAGTATATCCATCCTGACCATGTCTGGTCAAAGCTTTGGGCCAGCATTCTGCATCACAATCGAAGGAAAACACTCTCGTATATCAACATCTGTGAGAGCATCAGTAAACAGCTTCCACATCCACAGCCAGGGCAAAGGTTGGCAAGTGTCTTTCAGCTGAAGTTGCTCGACGGTCCAGGCCAATGCCGACTCTCTTGGAAAATCATTCAATGCAAATAATCACAATAAGTCACAATGAGTCACAAAGCAAAGCGCGGTGGATAGCGATGTTCATGTGAGCACGTATCTTTTAACATCTTGTCACATCTTGGCACACCTTTGGGATATATCCTAGACATTGGTATACGAGCTGCTATACGTTTGTATATTCTTGTAGAATCTTGTAGTACTATATTTGTAGCATGTTGCAGTTCGTGAGTTGAAGAGGGATTCAGCGCAGCCTTGAAACCTCCATAGTGTGCTTTCTCAGAAACCACCATCATCATCATCATCTTCTCCAAGGATTGCTGAAGGCGCCTGGTTTGGCACCAGTGTGAGCGAGTTCACAGTTAGATTACAGTAGATAGATCTGATACATAAGGCATTCAAACGTTAATTTTGAAACCTTTGATAAACTCAAAACCTTTGCAAAGTCTCTTCCAATCGCAGTCCCAGTTTGAATCTGCCAAAAGTTTGGCCGCCTGTGGAGAAGGATCAACAGGTTTTTCTGCCAGGAACTCCATCGGGTCATCAAATTCTAACTGCACATTCTGGAGCATTTTTTGCCTCGGCAAGACTTGCTGAGAAAATCTGTCAGACACTGGACGAAGGTAGTGGCTCCAAAGGGCTCTCTTATATATAGGTTATCTTATTGGTTTCTGTCCCAGTGCTGGTTTGGTCCTGCAAATCACGCAAAAACGTTTGTTTCGCCTCACAGGAATCTGATTGTACATACTTCACAAGATCAAAACTCGGAATAAGTGGGCTAGTCTAACTCTTCCAAGCGTCTGCTCTACTTGCTGCTTCTCAAAGAATATTTTTGCTGTGGCCTGCATTGCAAGACTCACAAGGTGGATGATGTTGGGTGTCCAGTATCTTGTGACCTTGTGTGTACAATCCACCAGCACTGTAGATGTTTCTTGCATACAAAGGACAGAATCGAGTAAAGTCAGTAGACTGTAATAGAACAAAGGAGACAGGCATAAGATAGAAGCTGATAGAAGTAATTACGCGTCCAAGGCTATCAGGTCTTGCACGATCCTTACAGCAATCATGTCGCATTAGAACTTCGCCTGAAGTACTGGAAGTGATCTACAGTAAGTATGTGAATATGATGTGAATATGAGCAGGACTACGAGCATATCCATGTGCAGTGCAGCCTCTGCTTCTTCAAAGACCTCGTGACACCACATGAGATGACTTTCATACATTCTCAATGAGCAAAGGCAGCAACTGCACAGTCAAATCAAAAGTGATCTCTCAATCTGGAAGGAAACAGATTCATCGCTCAGCCGCACGCTTTATCCTTGCGTAACAGAATTGCTCCCGGTTGAGGCTCCAAGGCACGGACAGACCACCTGATTACACATGAACCCGCAGTTCACGATCCTAGGAGTAGGCTCACCGTAAATTGATTTAAGCTTTGAGAGAAACTGGTTGGTTCTCCGCTAAAGACTAGCTCTAAAGGTCTAAAGGACAGTTCTGTGTACCTGGCGAGTCCCATCTGTTGTCTTCATCCAATATGATCCCATTGTGACTGTTGAAATGAAACATGTAGGGAAGGTCGAGTGTTTTCTGGCAACGAGCGCGTACTAGAATCTGTAGAATCCAGCACTCTGAATTACGGGTGCTTGCTAGCAGCAAGAGTGCATTTTTGCTTCTAAAGTGGTTCTTTCTGGTACTGATGGTGGCGGCTGCGCAATGGCAGAATTCAAACCGCTAAATCCTAAATCGAAACCCAGCAGCCTGACAAAACTCTCTTAAAGATCAGACCATAGATACAGCCTAATCCTCCTGCCAAATGGAAGAAGCAATTCAAACCTGAATTCATCCTAAACACTCGAAACCCAAACTCCTAAAATCACAAGTCCAAAAATCTCCAGGATCCCTTCCTGGCATGTCAAAAAGATTAAAAAGCGTAGGGTGTGGTGGGGCGAAGGCGAACCGCCCAAGAAAGGAAAACGAGGAACAAGTTCTGCGAGGTATATCATAGCAGGGAGGACTCTGTATGCAAAACAGAATAAAACAAATTGGGAGACAATGCAGAGAAGGACCAATGCAGACAATTCCTTGGAAGGCAATGAAGGAACGATGCTGAAGAGGTATCCAACGTATTACATCGTATTACAGTATTACAGCCACTGGTAAGCCGGTGAACAGATGGGGGAGAATGCGAAAACAAAGGGAAACAGTAAGGAACTACATTCATCTGTTATCTATGCCAGGCCCGGAGTAGATAAGAAACTAAAGTCGAAAGCAAGTTGAGGGGTAAGAAAGTGAAGAAGGCAGGCATCCTCACTGACCGCAAGACATTTAGACGGGACTGGGCTTGGATGGCACCTAAAACCACAATTTGCTCTACTCATGAAACAGCTTGAAACCTTTGATCTTCTCATAAAGTCGGTTCACTCCGTGTCCGAAGCTTGACTTGCTAAGGCACCTCATCATTGCGGGATCTGATTCCATGCAGTAGACCTGGAAGAGATCCAAATTGGTAAACACACATTGCCAGGCTGACAGCACAGCTTTGCTGCATGGTCCAAAAGACATCCCGCCAGTTTGGAAGCTCCCCCACTCCCGGAACCCTCACAGAAGCCGGTTGTGGGACTCTCCAAACATTTTGTTGTGGAAAAACGGCGCAAACATTCTGTGCAAATTCGCGCAGACGCGTCACCCCAACGCGCTTGGTTTGCATGGAGGCGCATTGAAACGCCCTAGTATTCACTTGCAAGGTACTTTACCTTTGTCGCCGTCTTGGTACATTGAACTCCTGAACTACGGTTGCAAGAGTAGTGCTGTGCGGGCCTTCTGTCTTTGCTAGAGAAATATAAGCATCGAGCATGTGTGCAAGTTCAAGAAACCTTTAACATCCCCTCAGCCCCCACACCCAATCACATCGCAAACAATGGACAAGTGCAAAATAGCAAGACGCTGCCATGGTTTTGAGTCCGCTGGCAAAAACATGTCAAAACCAGTCTCACACTGACTGCTAAGGTTCCAACTTTGATCATCTCGTCTGTCGCAAACACATTGCTCAAATCCCAGCTTTTTTGTTTTGTTGCGGAGACGTCAACCTGGCAGCTTTGGCTGGCAGTGACACTGCTCCGAGTGTCAAGTGGAAAATCAAAAAAACAGAAAACGGAAAACCGCTATTTTTGACTAATGCGGCCTTCCTCAGGACGAAGGGAACGCCATCAACTTCGATGTCCATTGATGTCTCAGCATGCACTGTTGGTCAGAAAACAGACATTGACAGGTTTTGCGCTTCGCAGGGAGAATACAAACATTTGTGCTTATACTTTATACCTGTACTGTATTGATATAATGTGTATATAATAGTATATATATATCAGTTCCCTCCTTCCACGCGCTCTCCTTTTTATCCAGACTTGACGGCCACAATCAAATGTTACGAGCGAGCTCCACCAGACAACTCAAAAGCCAAGTAATGCAGCGATGATGAGATTCGAAGAAGGGAAATCCAAACTGCAAATGGAGTGGCTGTAATCAGTNCCTCCACTCTCATACCAATGTCTGCCGTAACTTGCAAGAATCAAGCTAAGAAGTTCCGGCAGCAATAAAGCGGAACGAAAAGCAGATGAACCCAATTGTGTGGAAGCCCATTCACAGAAAGCCTCCCATTGATTGGCACCGATCCTCTTCGTCTCAGGTCGCACCAAATCGATGCCATCCAAGTCAGAGTAATGCCTAGGCCCAAACGTGACCCGGCGAGGGCCAGGATTCTTAGCCTCACCAATTCTACGATGCTGATGTCCAACGCATAAGCCAGGGATAGGTTTGGAGAAACCGTATCGAGTGCAGGTATTCCAAGCTAGCAGCATACAGAGCTTTCGTGGGTAAGGCTCAGCGACCTTAGTCCAAGCCATCTTATGTTTGGAAGATCGACCTCTCAGGATCTGGTGCTGGTGCCCTCCAGTGCAAAGCTTTCTAATGCCAGCTAGCCGCCCGTCCATGAAAAAGCGTGTCCGTTTCCGCCATCTCGTCTTGAAGACACAAAAATCACATCTGAAACATTGTTTGAAGTCGGATGCACCCAGTTTCCGCCATGCACGTTGTTGCCAAAGGTATGATGAATCGGGATTTTCAACCCAAAAACCAATATTCAACGACAGGCAGATTGAAATGATAAAACTCAACCAGTCACTGTGTGAATTGCCTTGGTGTATCTTCTCCAACATCGTGCCACGAACCCAAGGGCAGCCGCGAGGATGTTCTGCACTTCGGACATTCGGGGTGATAGCACGAGAAAATGAAGAACAGATCGGTGCCGCACTAGTATGCAGAAAAACACCCGCACGTAACAGAAGTTCAATCCGTCGCCTGACACTGGTGTCAAGCAAATCAGAAAAAGGGCCATCCAAAATGTCGACACATAGCACCCAAGGAGCGCCACAAGCGATGCAAGATTTAGCAAAGCCCTTCACGCCAGAGT
The DNA here is from genome assembly GCA_000507305.1 of Breviolum minutum Mf 1.05b.01. Lineage (NCBI taxonomy): Eukaryota > Dinophyceae > Suessiales > Symbiodiniaceae > Breviolum > Breviolum minutum. The sequence continues at coordinate 48,001 of DF242516.1, forward strand.
ATAAATCTAAGAAGCCTGGACATTTGGGAGGCCAGGATACGCCCTCGTTCAAAAAGAAAACTTCTCTTGGAAATGAAAGGAGCGCTTCGAGAACTTCAGAGGACCACGGACAATTTTGTTGAACATCACTATCAGGACTTACCGACACAGCAGGCTTCTCCTTGAGTCGACAAGTAGCTCTCATCTTCCCACGAGTGTGCATGCGTTTGAGTCGATTTTGATGTCGCTCCAGCTTGTCATCCCGCGGCATCAAGGAGTACAAGTTGGGAATACCAGCCACGTCAAAAGGTCCCAATCCAATGTCCGCCAAAGTGAGATCCAGGTTCCGAAAATCACCTGCTGAAGCTTCTATCCACCAAAATGGAAGTTCTATAGCCGGCCCTCTTACTTCACAACCTCTCGTAGGGTCATCTGCAGGATTGTGAGCTGACCGTGCGTAGGCCCCAGTGCTGTAAATGCCATAACCCAAGACGGGCGCCAAACTCTTTTGCAGTTCTCGGTTGAGAGCAGGAGAAGCGCTACGGCCCTTCACGGTGCATCCCAAAGTGACCTGAGAGTCACACAAGATAGGCACCCTCACCGGAGCTTCGACACTCCCAGATAAAATTTCAGCCTTGACAAACGACCGCAGTTCACCAATGTTGATGTGCCTTGGTTTGTTGGCGCGTTTCTTCCAAGCCAGTGAAAAAGGTAGACCACGTGCAGCCGTTTCCCAGACTATGTGTTCAGTAAAAGGAGTTTCCCCATCAGGCAGCTCATCAACCACGTCCAATCTGCCAGCGGCCCGTTCATGAGCCTTGTAAGGGCTCAACAACTTCGTCCAGGTGCCTTTACTGAGGCCATGTCTGTGAATTTCTTTTGCCATAAAGGGGCTCAATTGCGACTGAACCACGGCCTCCCCCCAATTAGAAGCATCAACTGCAAAAATGTCAGTGGAGCAAGTGGCTCTAAGTTCAGCAACAGCAAGTGGAGCAAGAATGATAAGGCCCCAAAGCTCACTGCACAGTTCGTCGGGGAGCTTGATGATGTCAGCTCGTTCTCGGCCACTCTGAATCCTGTAGCAAACATCTATCAGAGACATCATGCGGCGACGAAAAGTAAAAATAGATACAAAGCCACCACACAACACTTCAAGCAAAGAGATGGAGCATACGCCGAGCCTAATCACCTGCAGCGTCACCCACACCAGTGATATAGCTCTGGCAATTGTAGCTCGGACCAGGCCTGATTCACCACACACTTCAGCACCCCAAAATGTAGCTCGCGGAGAGTTACTGAACCCTTTTCCAGGGTGTGCTTCTAGGCCCACTGCTTTGTAAATGGTATGCATAGAAGCCCTAGAAGAAATCAACCTATCACCTTCGACTGCATCTCTGCCCACCTTCTGTAGCAAAATGAGATCATCAATGATGATACCACAAAGGAAATTGTCCCTGGGGACTCTTCCATGTATTGTTAGCAACTGCTCGGGTAAAAAAGCACCTGCTTGTAAGCCAAGGGACAAATGAGAGGCTTGAGCATACTCGCAGGCTGCACTGTCGCCCATTGCCAGCGTGGCCAGACATGCATAAACAAAAGGCTCAGATTGTAAGTGTGGTGGAAAAGATTTCATGTGCTGCACTGCTCCAATGGGAATTTTCCAATCCAAAAAATTTCTAGTGATCCTCTCAGGGGAGGCTTTAAACGTGTAAAAGAAATTTGACAAATCATCGCCACTCATAAGTAGCTTCTCGTGGTCCTCCAAAATGATGTGAATGAGACTTGCTGCTGATGCCATGCCCATTACATATCTTTGAGGTGCTTGCTGAAGAACGTTCGCTGGTCTTGCATCGAGTATGAGTCTGTCAACAGACAAGTCTTTGGGCACTGTGAAAAGACCGTTGCCGTACCCCTGCGTGACCTCTGAGCCAGCTCTAAAGGCAAGACGTCCAGTCTGCTCAAGGAGTTGTAGCAATGCCAACTTCTCATGAAACTTCGCATGCACTCTAACTCTAGGTGGGGCAATGGCTTCTGCAGGACTCACAGCATGTCTAAGAGGATACTTGTAAAGCTCACCAACAGATTTGTCCAAAAACGGTTCAGGATCAAAAGTAGGTGCGCCAGCCATCTTGATTCTTGAAGCGATGATCTCTTGAGCTCCAGATATGTCTGTTTTTTGAAGACGACCAACTACTGAAGCTTTCAACTGTTTTGTAGGCGGCAAAGGACCGCGGGGCTTTCTTTTTCCATAGTCACCAAAAACAGCTTGATCTTCTTCAGAGTAAGACGAAAGACGGGAAAGCAAGACTTCAATGCTTTCTTGCTTGGCAGCTACCCTACCAAGCTCCGATGCTTTGATTTCGGGCTGGAGCGACCACGCTTCCGTAAAAAGCTGAAACCTTGCCACCACTTTCTTCTGACTATCACTTAAGGGTCTGAATCCACAAATGTCACTAGGGGGTGTTGCAGGTTTACCCAAATACAACCAGTTGAGATAAGCAACTTGCAAAGAAATCGAAACAAGCGACCCATCATCAACAGCACCTAGAGGCAATGAATCCTTTTCAAAAACACCAAAGTGAGGAAGTGGCATGGGCCAGCAGGAAGCGGTAGGACTTGTAGATCTGAGTCCGGGCCATTTCACAAGCTTCTGGAGAAAAAACGAAAAAGTGCACCTAGATTTAAACACCAGGCGACACATACTCTTCCAAATAGAATGAATTCGAAGTGTTGAGGCATTGGTGCCCGGGATGTTCTTACCAACCACCAGATCACCATTGCCACTTGCAGCAAAAAGCTGGCTATCCGAGCCAGGAGTGTAGTTCATAGAGTCACCTGAAGATGGAGGGCTGAGGTGCACAAGCTCAACATCAGACGGGTCAGCAGCCGGGACCGGTGATGGATTGATTCGGCATGCAGCATCATCAAAGCTCTGCAAATCATTGGAAAAGGAATCAAAGCCACCAACAGCCACGGATGCCGACTCATCTGAGGGAGCAGCGCCATAATGCCTCACTCCGCAGGTGCTTGGGCAGAATCGCCCTTGGAATCTTTTCCCTTCTTTCCTTTCCCTTTTCCTGTAGGATTGACTTTTGGAGGAATAGGGCTGGGCAACGCAGTCTGCTTGTTTCCCAATTTCTTTCGCCTCTCCAAGTAATCGTCGGCCTCTTTCAATCTTCCCACAAAGGCTTCTATCCACCTTGCGTCGATGAGCCGAGTATATTGAAGTTCCAAAGGATCGGGAATTGCATGACCCGCAAAGCTGCTGATCGGAGCAGCGGGCTCCAACCCAAATTCTCCTGCTAGTAGCCATCCCCCATGGTCTATGGCCTCTTGATCGGCCTGGGCCAACATCAGGCAGGCTCTTGCGCGAGCCTCCCCCACGCGATTGTTGATGAGGCTGTCGAGGATACCACCAACTCCCCATGTCCATCGCACCGTTCGAGGGTACGCCTGTACCCTCGACCGGTGCTCGAGCCACCCACGAGCTGTAACGGTGGGTACACCGGAATTTGGAGCCTGAGAAGTCAGGTTGAAATCTTCTTGCATGTTTGCTTCGATTGAGCGATAGATGAGCTCCGGTTTCTCCTTCAGAGTCTTTTTCAATGCCAGAACAGCTGCAGCATGCTTGCGACTCGAACCCTGGTGTTGATCGTTTGAGCCCGATGATCCTCCCACAGCGTTCAAAGCATCTTCGAGAGAACCAGATCCTGACTTCCTTTTTCCCGCTGTCAACTCGCTGACTATCTTTGTGAGCTGAAGAACGGCTTGAGGAATGTCCGCAGCACCAACATCCAGTGCTGCACCATCGCCCTTCACTGTAGGATCCTCTGCTTCTTCTTCCACATCGCTGTCTGGATGTGGGTCCCAAGCCGGGGTTGCTGTCAAAGGATAATCTTCTAGCTTGGGAGGTCGTTGCTTCAACAAAGTTGCCATGCTGGTCAAGTGACTCTTGGGGATACCGGCTTGAATGGCAGCTTGAACTGTTGCAACATCTAAGCCTTCCAAGCCAGCATCCTTTTCCACAGGAGGAGGAGGGGGAGCCATCACTGCAGGCTTCCGCAAAGCTGACTTCCTCTTTGGACTGGCAATCAAACCTGGGGGAGCTTCCACAAGGGCATCTTCCACAGCCGAATGAAACCCAGACCCGCCTGACTGATGGTCCAGAAGACGGTCCAAACTGGCCTGTAAAAGGTTGAACCGGTTCTCCAACTCTTCCAACCGACTGTCTTTGGAATCTGAAGGGACAGGTGGCTGACCATTGGGAAGACCAGGTACCGTCACTCCAAACTTTTCTTTTGCAGCTTCCACCAAACTCTGGGGCGAAGGAAGGCATACCGATTCACCGTCTGTAGCCAAAAAATTGTAAGTCAGCTCTTCTTCCTCAAACTCAAAAGACAGACTGTCTAGCAAATCAGAAGAGAGCCAGCCAAGGCACACACGACAGCTAAGCCGCAATTCAGCTTCTTCCTCCGACTCGTTCAAAACAGCAGGCACTTCAATTGAGAGGGGCCTAACCAAAGCACCGGGAGGTAATTTGCGAGAAGCAGCTTTGCGATGCCAGAGGGAGCTTGGTACTGCAACAAGATATCTGTCTTTGAAAAAAGCCACCAACAAAATACCAGTCGTCTTGGGCTCCTCACCCTCCAGAAAAACCAGTTGCAGCAGCTGAGGTGGAGACAGCACTACGCCACCGCGCAGCACAAGGTAGGACTCCAAGTCGTCTCCAAGACCCGGAGCCTCAGCCATTCAATCAATGAGATGGTGCTGGGTATGTCAACCCAGCAGTGCGAGTAGCAAGTTCTGCTTCCCAAGCACTATGAAAGCCAGCAAAAATGCTATCACCAAATCCTCTATGTAGAGCCACGTGTGGACGAAGGTCACTGAATCGCTGGAACACTGACACCGGATCGTGCACCACGTTGTGGCGGTCTCTCACCAACACGTAGTAGTAATTTGCCAGATTCACTCGTTCACGACCAGAAGAACCCCTATAGACCCCACGCAAGGACCTTTCAAAAAAGCGCCCTGTTTCACGAGCTGCTTCCTCTCGAAGGTCTTGATCCAAAATCACTCCAGGACCGTGACAAGAGACCAAGGAGTAGCCCAATGTAGATGAATTGCAACTGCTAGCAGCAGGAGATTGGCTCACCTTTGGTCCCGTCACAGGCACAGAGGGAGATAGGGGAGTGTCTTGCTCCTCCTCAGCAATGCGGCTTTCCAGCCTTGACAAACGAGCCTCCAAATCGGTAATGAGGAGACGAAGCGACTGAGCTTCACTGCGGATGTCAGAGCCCAAAACCATAAAATCACAAAACCTTGTAGAGCCCCTGATTGGCCTTGGTTGCCAGTCGAGTGCGAAGCACAGCCAGAAGATATTGCTTGCCAAGCACAAGAAATTCCAGCAAGGGCCACACAGCTAATCCAACCAGAAGGCCAAGGAAGAAATGCCTGTCAGCCAGATCCTCCACGGGGCACTGAAGGTCCAAAGGGGGCAAAGGCAGATCTGGTGAGTGATTGACCACTTCACGCAAGATCCAAAAGAAAAGCGTTGACGCAGAGCTCCCTGTGGCTGCTGCGACCAACGGTCCTCTGTCCATGCCCTGCTTGAACCAAGATTCTGCACCACCAGTCAGTCGTGATATGAGGATGCATTTTTAGTAGGAAAACCTATGGTTGTTGGGTACCACCATTTTAGGAAACACCCATCTAGACAAGTTGACAACGTTGTTAGGTGCTGTCCATCTCTTCGGTGGTTTATGGGCTTCTGTGACCTGTTGTCATTTACACATGTCAACACGTGTGACAAACAAGTTACGGTAGTTCCTACAGTCGTTGCCTTCAATGAGAAATCATTGGATGACCTGGAAGTTGTGGATATTTGTTTTCCAACTAAGACAACCCCTTCAACCTTCAACAAAAGCACACACATTGAAAACACATTTTCGAAGCCTTCAAAGTTTCAGGCCTTTGAAAATCCGGGTACTTTTCTGTTTCCAGGTATCTTTTCTTAGAGCCAAATCCTGGAGATCCGTTGAACCACGAGGCCGCCGAGGTGCCTTACATGGGTTGATGGGTTTCGACGGGCCCGGGGATGATTTCTCATAGCCAGGGTTATAGGGATTCCAACATGGTCATCTTAAAAAAGGGAGAATCCTCCATAAAAAAGGCAGTATTTCCATGAGAATGTCACAAGGGCTTTCTTGAAATTCACTCTGCTCAAGTGTGATGACGAAACGAAGTCCATTTTTTACAGTTCCGCGTAAAAACCGTTTGGGTTTTTGGAGGTCTTGCGGAACAACAGAAGTGAGTTTGGTCGCATTGTGGCCAGGATTTGGGGCGGGTATTTTGGTGCGTTTTCAGTGCTGTACAGTTTCTGTGACATATTCATGCAGCTGCTTGATGCATCTGAGGAGCTTGAGGGGTGGTGCTGTTGCTGGCCATGTTTTTCCAAAGCCACTTGCCTAAGTTTGAGTGATTCCGCCGGAATCCGATTTGCATCTTGATTTCTGGTTCTGAGGTTGGTCGCCTAAACAGCTTGAGGTTGCCAGATGCAAGAGATCTTTCCGGCAAAATGGCTGCCAAAAGCGTTGCGTTGAAGTTGAAATCCAAATACAGGAGCACCAGAGCAACATGCAACAACAGGCTTCATACAAATCATACTACAACAAAATGCAACTGTACATTACCTGAAGGCTGCTAGCTTCTGATTTTGCCAGCTTAAAGCCCAAATGGAGGCCATGCTTTGGGCTTAAAGAAGGCCCAGATGGATTCCACACATTGCACAACTAGACCCTCACCTTGACATGCTGTGGAGTCAAGGAAAGAATCGGCAAAAATATGCAAAAAATCTAAACAGCTTTGATGTTGTTTGCGGTTTTCATTTGTTTCAAGAGCCCTTCGTTTTCCACGTGTTTTGCGAGCTTGTCTCCACAGCGGGTCCTCACGATTTCACCCGACTTCACCAAGCGCTGCCGTGTCGAGAAAGCAGTGAAGGAGTCAGCAACAAACAATGCGCCCGTCATCCTCATGGTTCCATTGGACATGGCTCCCTAAGAGTTAGATAACCCAACATGGGCGAAGTCCAGAGAAGCTCTGCAGATGTATGTGCAGACACGTGTATATGATGACTTCCTGATTCTATGCAAGAACAGTACTGTACTATTTTTTAAATGATTTTAGAAAATCTTAATATGTGATAACTTAACTGACAATGTATGATTGATATGAATATATTATACATATTCATATTATATAATTTAATATGATATGATATGATATGATATGATATGATATGATATAATGTAATTTAATATACTATAATATAATATGATATAGTTTGATATAATAAAATATAATATAATATAGTATGATATAATATAATATAATATAATATAATATAATATAATATAATATAATATAATATGATATGATATAATATAGTATAATATAATATAATATAGTATTATATGATGTAATTATATAATATGACATTATATAGTATAGTACAATATAATGTAATTCCGCATTGTGATTGTTGATCACACACACATATATATAATACTGTATATATATATATATACATATAGATGAGTATTACATTCCATGTACTTTCGCAAAGTGTATCCAACACTCATGCGGTATGATAATCTAGAATCCATTCTAGCAGCAAGTGGCTCACTTACACTGTTGATGTTTCTCGATTGCGAGAATGTTCTCGAAATCAAAACGATTTGGAGAAAACATCCATGGAGCAAGCGGCCCAGGGCCGGCTGCGTACAAGATAAAGCGTCTGTTTGATGATGCTGGGGCCCAGCAGCCAAGGCAGAGGGCCAGAAAGCCACAGGTTTTGCCCATGCTTCTGGGGAAGAAGCAGCCCATGGATCTTTGCAAAAAGCCACCGTGCAAAGAACCTCCCAAGATCGAACCACAAAATTACGCGGCCAACGACTGCAATGACTGGTGCAGAATCTTTGACTGCAAGGGTCGGCTTGGCGAAGGTGCAACAGGGATCGTCTTTTTCGGCACCCTGAAAGTACAACCTACTGTTTCAGTCGGGTTGAAACGAATTCTGAAAACAAACTTTGATGAGAAGATGGCGCATGATTTGTTTCGGGAGTTTAAGATCATGAAAGACTGTCAGCATCCCAACATTGGAACAGTGTTTTCCGCCTACGAAGTGCCGTTTCCGGCATTTATTATGGAGTTGTTGGGCAAGACGTTGGACCAATCAACAACGGAGCAAGCCATTGATAATGACGGCGTGCTCGTAGCGTTCGACAATGCCGCAGCTGCAGTGCAGTATTTGCACTCCGTCTCTATTGCACATCGGGACATCAAGCCCCACAATCTTTGCCACCCCCTTCACTGCGATTCCTGGGAAGTCAAGCTCATTGACTTCGATGCAGCGCAGGAACTCAAGGAGTACTTGCTGAGTTTGTTCAACTTCAATTTCGAGATTGATTTAGCTTTTTAAAGATGAAAAAGATTCAAAAAGGATATGAATAAAAGGATTCAAAAAGCAAAAAGACAACTCAAGCATGAACATTTATTGAGGCTTTTTTGGATGTATTTTTCTTGGTCAACTCAGAGTCTGCAAAGGACTATGCAGAGACGGGTCCTGCAACTCCGGCTTATGCCCCTACTTCGACAGATGTGTTTAAGATGTTCAACGAATGGCAGACGTGGAAGATGGCGGACCTTGACATTTTCGCCCTTGGCAAAACATTCGAAGAGATTGTTTGTGAGAAAGGTTTGGCCTTAACGGAACCATTCAAAGAAGAGTTCCGGATGATCCAAGAGCGGCTTCTACATCGCGACCAGGACTTGCAGAAGGCTGGGTTGCAACTTCCTGGCCGACCATGGAATGGATGAGGTACCCTACCAGTTCCCAAAGAAACCACACAAATCACAAGTTCATCACACAACACAAATCACACAAATCACGCAAATCACATCCATCCCACCCATCAAGCCATTGCCATCCTGCATTGATGGGATGATACAGTATCAGTATGATACAGTGCACCATTGTTGCAGTGTAATTGCAGTGTAAAATTTCTAGTCCTTGATAGGCGCTGGAAGATGCCGAAGCTGCAGGTGTCGGATTTAAGATGCAAAGTCAAGGGTTGTGTGCGTGCGTGTGTGTGTCTGTGTGTGTGTTCCATGATGTTTGTGGGCAGATTCTGAGCAGGTTTGTAAATTTGTGTAATTAGTTGCCACCATGTATCCTCACTCGAGGTTTTCGACGTGAAGGAAATCACCACATGTCTTTTTGCCGTTTTTATTTTTCCTGAAGAGTGTCCATTTGGTAAGTCAACCACTCTTTTGCAATCATTTCCAAGCAGAAAGGCATTCGTCAAAGAGTGCCTTGAAGCCAATCTGGTTGCAAAGGCCCGGCATTAATGGGCAAATGCGACTCGGCTCAGATAGACTTTTGTCCGGGGTGTCGATCTGTTTCCCTGAGTTTGCAGAAGGAGGAAACATGATTCTAAACTAAACCCCACCACCAGAAGTGCCAGATTGGAACCCACCAAGCCAATCATCAAGCCAGTTAGAATGGAGTTAATGCTACGTTGCTGAATTCAAGCCAGTTTTTTCCAAAGAATATGGAAATTTATTTTTGAGTGCGATTCGTTGTGTGCACAAGGTGTTGGGCTTGTGCAAGCCCTCATTTTCCCAGCCACTCGTTGTGCAAGATGTGTGAGTGTCCAAGAAACACTATTCTATTGTTCTGCCACTCCGAGTGGCATAATTTTTTGGGTTTAGTTTTTTTGATTTGAAACTCAACCGTGGCCGTGGCAATGTTGTCATGCTAGGCGAGTGGAAGTACTGTTTTTCTGTGCGAAAGCAACATCCTTGCCAAGGTGAATATCAGCGAAATGTGAAGAACTGACCAGCCGTTGCAACTGGAAAAAGTGGTTGGGGGAACATGGGGTAACAAGTATTTGAAATCCACTTCTTGATGAGATGACGATGCTGTTGGTAGTGCTTATGGCGATTGTAGATGATGGTAACAGGTAACCAAAAACAAACAAAGCTATCAAAACAATCATGATAGTTCATATCCGAGAGACTGTTAAGATCTATTAAGTGGGTTTGATCATTTGACCCAAGCAACAAAGACCTTGTCTTTGATGAAGCACATTGCATGCTGGCATTGCCAAAGGCAAATCTTGGGGATCATTTCGTGGAGTCTTGTGATGGTCACAAGACATAGGCAGGGAGCGAAAGTTGTTTCAGATTCAGAATTTTCTGGAGATTTTACATGGGATGAATTGTTTTGTCAGATCTTTCGCCACCCTTCCCAGATCTGACCGGTCTCATTGATATTTCCAACTCAAGAGTGTGGAAACCGGGAACGACAGTTGACTCAGGCCAGTTGCAAGATGATATTTGCAATACATATAAACGCATACATATGTGTAAGATAATATGACACATATGACATTTAGATACACTTACTGTAGCATTCTTTTAATCAATATACTGTACATCAGTTGAGTATTTATTTCCGCATTGTGATGGTTGATCGTTGGCGTTTCTTCAGAATCTCCGGTTGCGGAGAATGTTTTCCAAATCAAAACGGTTTGGAGAAAACATCCATGGAGCAAGCGGCCCAGGGCCGGCTGCGTACAAGATAAAGCGTCTGTTTGATGATGCTGGGGCCCAGCAGCCAAGGCAGAGGGCCAGAAAGCCACAGGTTTTGCCCATGCTTCTGGGGAAGAAGCCATCCATGGTTCTTTGCAAGAAGCCACCGTGCAAAGAACCTCCCAAGATCGAACCACAAAATCACCCGGCCAACGACTGCAATGACTGGTGCGGAATCTTTGAGTGCAAGGGTCGGCTTGCCAACGGTGCAACAGGGATGATTTTTTTCGGCACCCTGAAAGTACAAGAGACGCCAGTCGCCTTGAAACGAATCTCGTTTCAACGCGACTGGCGAACTTGAATCCAAACTCTGATGAGAAGATGGTGCATGATTTTTTTTTTTTCGGGAGTTCAAGATCATGAACATGTGCAAGCATCCCAACATTGCGACAGTGTTTTCGGCTTCTGGAGTTACTGGGCAAAAGGATGGACCAATCAACGACGGAGCAAGCCATTGACAATGACTGCATCCTCGCAGCGTTCAACAATGCCATAACAATGCCGCAGCTGCGGTGCAGTATTTGCACTCGGTGAAAATTGCACAGATGTCACGATGTGCAATTTTGACGGAGTGCAAGTACTGAACTGCAGCTGCGGCATTGCTACCATCAGCTTCACCGATATTCGTGGGAAGTACTCGCCGCATCCCGACCAGGACTTGCAGCAGGCTGGGTTGCAACTTTCTGGCCAATCATGGAATGGATGAGGAACCCTACCAGTTCCCAAAGAAACCACACAAATCACACAAATCACATCCATCCCACCCATTAAGCCATTGCCATCCTGCATTGATGGGATGATACAGTGCACCATTGTTGCAGTGTAAATCTTCTAGGTATGACGCACATTGCATGCCTTCCACCCGACCCTACGGTACATGTTGCATCATGATTGCAAAGATATATGGCAGAAGGGGGATACTTGAGATAACCATGGCTATGATACTGCTTGTATCGTCAATCAGATAACAGTAGGTAGCTGGATTGGATTCGATTTCATGACCAGCAGATATTAATTTTTGAACCAATACCCGCTACTGCACGCTGTACAAGTTTGACGAAGTCTATATGTGTTCACCGTCTTTTTTCCCAAGATCTCCATAGAAAGATCTGAATTGTCCTGACTTGTTAGTGAAGCCGTGGTGTGCCTCTTTTTTCTCGAAACAAATCGTTTGGATTGGTTCCAAGCTATGTTTTTTTTTTTGAATTTGTTGACATCATTTTGGTATGACTTCTTTCATTTTTCATCTTGCAAGTCTTTGATAGGCGCTGGAAGATGCCCAAGCTGCAGGTGTTCCATGATGTTTGTGGGCAGATTCTGAGCAGGTTTGCAATTTTTTGTAAGTAGTTGACACCATGTATCCTCAAAGCTTTCGACGTGAAGGAAATCACCACATGGTTTTGATTTTCCATGTTTATTTTTCCTGAAAAGTGTCCATGTGGTAAGTCAACCACTCTTTTGCAACCATTTCCATGCCGAAAGAGGTGGATGCCGCGTGATGCCACGTTTGACCAGCTCCACCCCCGCAATCTCAGGGGTTTCTTGGACTTTGCAGAAAAAACGCGGCATTTTTTGGATGAACCGGGGAACCTGCTGGGGAAAGGTGTTGGATGATGGTTGGATTGATGTTGGATGCCTCAGATAAGAAACTTTCGTGGCTTTCTTCTGAAAGCTGGCTCAGCTCAAAATTTGAACATTCCGGTGACGCACTTGTGCCATCCCCTGGCATGAATCAGTCTTTTGTGTACCACGCCAAGAATCCTGTGTGTGCAAGGGCAAAAAATGATCAAAGAATCATTCGTCCCAGGATTATGGATGGAAGGGCCATGACCAAGCAGCAGCTCCGCTTGGAAGAGCTTGCAGAGGAGGGACGCCAATGGGCTAAACATCCAGAACTAAAGCCCAAGCCAAGACCGGAAGGTCGAGGCATGGCATTTGCAATGGCTCATTTGGATGAACTGCTTGAAAAGGGTAAACTGCAAAAGCAGGCTCGTGAAGTTGCAAGTCCACAACAGTCCGATGAGGTCTTCCATGATGCTGTTGATCCGATTGACAATGAGGAGAGCATTTGGATGGATACACAGGAGTCCACAGAGAGCGAGCTGACTGCAGAGGATGGTCCGCTGCCTGAAGTCATGGAGACTGCAGAGGATGGTCCGCTGCCTGAAGTCATGGAGACTGCAAAGAATGGTCCGCTGCCTGAAGTCATGGAGACTGCAGAGAATGGTCCGCTGCCTGCTGTCGCAGAAAGCTTTCTTGGAGGAGTTCAGCAGAGCCAGAATCCTGTTACGGAGGTAGAGGCAGAACGTGAAGACTTCTCGACGTGGTCTTTTCTAAGGGCTGCTGGGCTTGTTTGTGGCTGTTGGGGTCGATGATCCTGCACTTGGAGCACAGTAGTTGTTGGAACTGTGGCGCAGCAGATTGACAGATGATATTCGTGATGATTGAAATCCTTGAGAATATATAATGCGTTGAAGACCCAGCGCCAAAATTGCGCTTGAGTGTCCAAATGGCATTGACGCGAACTGAGAGAAAAGAAGTTGAGTCGATGGTAATTCATCAAGTCCAAACCATCATGATTTGGATTCTGCAACAGAGCACTGTTTCTGAGAAGCTTTATGTTAAGCACACCTTTGGGCAATCTTTCTTTCTTAAGGAAGTGCTTCGTGGCAGCGACTTCGGCATCAATGCTTCATATTTCCAGGATTTGTTCAGCCAGGCTCACAGAGTGGTGCCTGAGTTTAGACTCAAGCTGAAGGTGTTACACATGTCACACCACGAAGCCTGGAAGCAAATGAGATTTTGCCTCAGGTCCAACGATGCTTGCAAACCTCTTGCAAACCTCTTGCTGATCACAGCAGTGTTCTGTGCAATGCTTTTGTTTCGAACAAGTAAGGCTGGGTATCTTCGCGTTTTTTTTAAGACCAAGACTCAGAGGTTTTTTTTGCAGGCGATTTTTGGTTCAATGTCCAAACGTGTCACCGGGATCTCATCATGCACTACGAGGCTCAGCTTTGGAATTTTGAGCGTGTGGACTTTTGGGTTCAGAATCGCAGAAACAAAACAACTCGCCCACTGCGGAACTCAGGATATGCTGTGGCATGTGGTTATTGAATGTTATTGATAATATGGTTGACCGGACCAAAAAAACACAGTTTTCCTCAAAGTTTCACTGTCGGCAGCTGCTGGTGTCATGGTAGACATGTTTTACTACGCGCCTTTGGCAGGGGCTGCAATCTCAGGCATAAGTGGATGGATAGAAAAGGCTTGGGAAAATGAACCAGCAACACTGTGGCATTAGTAACTTAGCATATAAAAGCAAATATATGATACAGTCAACATGTGAGGGATAACGAATCGGACATGACTGCTTTGAAAATTTCTTGCCAACTGCCTGCTGTTTCAGGTGGTTTTGCTACTCTTGGGTGCGTGCAGCGAAGGTGCCGATATTGGGATCATGAACCCTCCAAGCTTCTCTGAGTCCTATAAGTTGCTTACAAGATCAGTTTTAGGTACCAATTCAAAACGAACTCGAGTTGAAACATATTCTAAGAGGCTCTCACTTATGATTCATATCAGATTTTTATACATCTTTCCCAACAAACCTTGGGTGATTGGAGGTGGTGGTCCTCTTTTGCCGCGAGATGCCACGTTTGACCAGCTTCACTCCCGCAATCTCAGGGTTTCTTGGACTTTGCCGAAAAAACCGCGGCATTTTTTGGATGAAACGGGGAACCTGCTGGGGAAAGGGGTTGGATGATGGCTGGATTGATGTTGGATGATAGTTGGATTGATGTTGGATGCCTCAGATAAGAACCGTTCGTGGCTTTCTTCTGAAAGCTGACTCGGCTCAAAATTTGAACATTCCGGTGACGCACCCGTGCCACCCCGTGGCATGAATCATTCTTTTGTGTACCACGCCAAGAATCCGGTGTGTGCGAGGGCAAAAAATGATCAAAGAATCATTCGTCCCAGGATTATGGATGGAAGGGCCATGACCAAGCAACAGCTCCGCTTGGAAGAGCTTGCAGAGCAGGGACGTCAATGGGCTAAACATCCAGAACTAAAGCCCAAGCCAAGACCGGAAGGTCGAGGAATGGCATCTGCAATGGCACATTTGGATGAACTGCTTGAAAAGGGTAAACTGCAAAAGCAGGCTCGTGAAGTTGCAAGTCCACAACAGTCCGATGAGGTCTTCCATGATGCTGTTGATCCGATTGACAATGAGGAGAGCATTTGGATGGATACACAGGAGTCCACAGAGAGCGAGCTGACTGCAGAGGATGGTCCGCTGCCTGAAGTCATGGAGACTGCAGAGGATGGTCCGCTGCCTGAAGTCGTGGAGACTGCAAAGAATGGTCCGCTGCCTGAAGTCATGGAGACTGCAGAGAATGGTCCGCTGCCTGCTGTCGCAGAAAGCTTTCTTGGAGGAGTTCAGCAGAACCAGAATCCTGTTACGGAGGTAGAGGCAGAACGTGAAAACTTCTCGATGTGGTCTTTTCTAAGGGCTGCCGGGCTTGTTTATGGCTGTTGGGGTCGATGATCCTGCAATATCCTGCACTTGGAGCACAGTAATTGTTGGAACTGTGGCGCAACAGATTGACAGATCGATTTTCTGATTGAAATCCTTGAACATAAAAATAAAGCGTTGATAGACCCAGCCAAAATTGCGCTTGAGTGTCCAAATGGCATTGACGCGAACTGAGAGAAAAGAAGTTGAGTCGATGGTAATTCATCAAGTCCAAACCATCATGATTTGGATTCTGCAACAGAGCACTTTTTCTGAGAAGCCTTGTGTTAAGCACACCTTTGGGCAATCTTTCTTTCTTAAGGAAGTGCTTCGTGGCAGCGACTTCGGCATCAATGCTTCATATTTCCAGGATTTGTTCAGCCAGGCTCACAGAGTGGTGCCTGAGTTTAGACTCAAACTGAAGGTGTTATACATGTCACACCACGAAGCCTGGAAGCAAATGAGATTTTGCCTCAGGTCCAACGATGCTTGCAAACCTCTTGCTGATCACAGCAGTGTTCTGTGCATTGCTTTTGTTTCGAACAAGTAAGGCTGGGTATCTTCGCGTTTTTTTTTAAGACCAAGACTCAGAGTTTTTTTTTGCAGGCGATTTTTGGTTCAATGTCCAAACGTGTCACCGGGATCTCATCATGCACTATGAGACTCAGCTTCGGAATTTTGAGCGTGTAGATTTTTGGATTCAGAATCGCAGAAACAAAAAAACTCGCCCACTGCGGAACTCAGGATATGCTGTGGCATGTGGTAATTGATATGGTTGACCAGGCCGAAAGCCGCAAAGTTTCCTTCAAAGTTTCACTGTCGGCAGCTGCTGGTGTCATGGAGGTCGGCGGAGAGGTCCATTTTGTTTCTTGTGCAGGTAGACATGTTTTACTACGCGCCTTTGGCAGGGGCTGCAATCTCAGGCATAAGTGGATGGATAGAAAAGGCTTGGGAAAATGAACCAGCAACACTGTGGCACTAGTAACTTAGCATATAAAAGCAAATATATGATACAGTCAAACTGTGAGGGATAAGGAATCGGACATGACTGCTTTGAAAATTTCTTGCCAACTGCTTGCTGTTTGAGGTGGTCTTGTTACTCTTGGGTGCGTGCAGCGAAGGTGCCGATATTGGGATCATGAACCCTCCAAGCTTCTCTGAGTCCTATAAGTTGCTTACAAGATCAGTTTTAGGTACCAATTCAAAACGAACCCGAGTTGAAACATATTCTAAGAGGCTCTCACTTCTGATTCATATCAGATTTTTATACATCTTTCCCAACAAACCTTGGGTGATTGGAGGTGGTGGTCCTCTTTTGCCGCGAGATGCCACGTTTGACCAGCTTCACTCCCGCAATCTCAGGGTTTCTTGGACTTTGCCGAAAAAACCGCGGCATTTTTTGGATGAAACGGGGAACCTGCTGGGGAAAGGGGTTGGATGATGGCTGGATTGATGTTGGATGATGGTTGGATTGATGTTGGATGCCTCAGATAAGAACCGTTCGTGGCTTTCTTCTGAAAGCTGACTCGGCTCAAAATTTGAACATTCCGGTGACGCACCCGTGCCATCCCGTGGCATGAATCATTCTTTTGTGTACCACGCCAAGAATCCGGTGTGTGCGAGGGCAACAAATGATCAAAGAATCATTCGTCCCAGGATTATGGATGGAAGGGCCATGACCAAGCAACAGCTCCGCTTGGAAGAGCTTGCAGAGCAGGGACGTCAATGGGCTAAACATCCAGAACTAAAGCCCAAGCCAAGACCGGAAGGTCGAGGAATGGCATCTGCAATGGCACATTTGGATGAACTGCTTGAAAAGGGTAAACTGCAAAAGCAGGCTCGTGAAGTTGCAAGTCCACAACAGTCCGATGAGGTCTTCCATGATGCTGTTGATCCGATTGACAATGAGGAGAGCATTTGGATGGATACACAGGAGTCCACAGAGAGCGAGCTGACTGCAGAGAATGGTCCGCTACCTGAAGTCGTGGAGACTGCAGAGGATGGTCCGCTGCCTGAAGTCATGGAGACCGCAGAGGATGGTCCGCTGCCTGAAGTCGTGGAGACTGCAGAGGATGGTCCGCTGCCTGAAGTCATGGAGACCGCAGAGGATGGTCCGCTGCCTGAAGTCGTGGAGACTGCAAAGAATGGTCCGCTGCCTGAAGTCATGGAGACCGCAGAGAATGGTCAACTGCCTGAAGTCATGGAGACTGCAGAGAATGGTCCGCCGCCTGCTGTCGCAGAAAGCTTTCTTGGAGAAGTTCAGCAGAACCTGAATCCTTTTACGGAGGTAGAGGCAGAACGTGAAGACTTCTCGACGTGGTCTTTTCTAAGGGCTGCTGGGCTTGTTTGTGGCTGTTGGGGTCGATGATNCATACATATATATATATATAAATACATACATATATATAATCATATACATATTTATATAGTCCAAATCTGAGGGGTAAGGAATCGGACATGACTGCATTGAAAATTGTTTGCCCACTGCTTGCTGTTTCAGGTGGTGTTGCTACTCTTGGGTGCGTGCAGCGAAGGTGCCGATATTGTGATCATGAACCCTCCAAGCTTCTCTGAGTCCTATAAGTTGCCTCAAGATCAGTTTTAGGTACCAATTCAAAACGAACCCGAGTTGAAACATATTCTAAGAGGCTCTCACTTATGATTCATAGCAGATTTTTATATATCTTACCCAACAAACCTTGGGTGATTGGAGGTGGTGGTCCTCTTTTGCCGCGAGATGCCACGTTTGACCAGCTTCACTCCCGCAATCTCAGGGTTTCTTGGACTTTGCCGAAAAAACCGCGGCATTTTTTGGATGAAACGGGGAACCTGCTGGGGAAAGGGGTTGGATGATGGCTGGATTGATGTTGGATGATGGTTGGATTGATGTTGGATGCCTCAGATAAGAAACGTTCGTGGCTTTCTTCTGAAAGCTGACTCGGCTCAAAATTTGAACACTCCGGTGACGCACTTGTGCCATCCCGTGGCATGAATCAGTCTTTTGTGTACCACGCCAAGAATCCGGTGTGTGCGAGGGCAAAAGATGATCAAAGAATCATTCGTCCCAGGATTATGGATGGAAGGGCCATGACCAAGCAACAGCTCCGCTTGGAAGAGCTTGCAGAGGAGGGACGTCAATGGGCTAAACATCCAGAATTGAAGCCCAAGCCAAGACCGGAAGGTCGAGGCATGGCATATGCAATGGCTCATTTGGATGAGCTAATTGAAAAGGGTAAACTGCAAAAGCAGGCTCGTGAAGTTGCAAGTCCACAACAGTCCGATGAGGTCTTCCATGATGCTGATGATCCGAGTGACAATGAGGAGAGCATTTGGATGGATGCAAATGAGACAAGCCCATCTTGGGAAATGCCAACAGACATTGCTGAAAGCTCAGATGTCATGGAGAACGAACTTGAAGGAGGTGAACAGGCCATGGATCCCACAGAAATTATCGCAGTGCCTGATTTCAGAGAAGGCGAGCTTGCAGGAGGACAGGCCATCGATTCCATTGTCGCAGTGCCTGATTTCACCGAAGGCGAGCTTTCAGGAGGACAGGCCATCGATTCCATTGTCGCAGTGCCTGATTTCACCGAAGGCGAGCTTTCAGGAGGACAGGCCATCGATTCCAGTGTCGCAGTGCCTGATTTCAGAGAAGGCCAGCTTGCAGGAGAACAGGCCATCGATTCCATTGTCGCAGTGCCTGATTTCAGAGAAGGCCAGCTTGCAGGAGAACAGGCCATCGATTCCATTATCGCAGTGCCTGATTTCACCGAAGGGGAGCTTGCAGGAGAAAGCTTTCTCGCAGGAGTTCAGCAGAACCAGAATCCGTTGACAGAGGTAGAGACAGAACGTGAAGACTTCTCGATGTGGTCTTTTCTAAGGGCTGCTGGGCTTGTTTGTGGCTGTTGGGGTCGATGATCATGCGCTTGGACCACAGCAATTGTTGGAACAGTGTCAAACAGATTGACAGATCGATTTTCTGATTGAAATCCTTGAACATAAAAATAAAGCGTTGATAGACCCAGCGCCAAAATTGCGCTTGAGTGTCCAAATGGCATTGACGCGAACTGAGAGAAAAAGAAGTTGAGTCGATGGTAATTCACCAAGTCCAAACCATCATGATTTGGATTCTGCAACAGAGCACTGTTTTGAGAAGCCTTGTGTTAAGCACACCTTTGGGCAATCTTTCTTTCTTAAGGAAGTGCTTCGTGGCAGCGACTTCGGCATCAATGCTTCATATTTCCAGGATTTGTTCAGCCAGGCTCACAGAGTGGTGCCTGAGTTTAGACTCTGATCACTCCATTGTTCTATGCATTGCTTATGTTTTGAACAAGTAAGGCTGGGTATTCTCGTTTTTTTTTTGCATCAAGACTCATCCGACGTTGAGAGTGTTTTTTTGCAGGCGAATTCTGGTTCATTGTCCAAACGTGTCCCCGTGGATCTCATCATGCAGGAGACTCAGCTTCGGAATTTTGAGTTTTTTTTGATTTTTGGATTCAGAATCGCAGAAACAAAAACACTCGCCCACTGCGGAACTCAGGATATGCTGTGGCAATGTGGTTATCGATATGGTTGACCAGGCAGAAAACCACAAGGTTTTCCTCAAAGTTTCACTGTCTCGGCAGCTGCTGGTGTCATGGAGGGGAGAGGTCCGTTTTGTTTTTTGTGCAGGTAGACATGTTTTACTACACGGGTTGGGCAGAATGGGCTGCAATCTCAGGCATAAGTGGATCGATAAAAAAAACTTGGGAAAATGAACCAGCAACACTGTGGCACTAGTACCTGAGTATGTAAATAATGTAGATACATATTTACTATTTACATATATATTTGTATATACACCCTAGGGTTCCAAAACCTATTTAAACAATAGCCTTTGGCTGAAAGCCTATTTCACGATTCATCGAAAATGACGCTTCGCAATCACGCAACAACTTGCACCAGTTTGACCACTTTTTTTTTCCCATCGCAACATCATGCCGGCATCGTTCACCTTCTCCTTGGACTTCTGGTCCTGAGAATTGTTACAGTGCGTTGCGAATTCTCCCTGGCTTCCACACCAATTGAACAATGTTTGCCAGTTAGATTTGACTTNCCAAATGGCATTGACGCGAACTGAGAGAAAAAGAAGTTGAGTCGATGGTAATTTATCAAGTCAAACCATCATGATTTGGATTCCGCAACAGAGCACTGTTTTCAGAAGCTTTGTGTTAAGCACACGTTTGGGGAACCTTTTTTAATTGAGGAAGTGCTTCGTGGCAGCGACTTCAGCATCAATGCCTCACATTTCCAGGATTTCTTCAGCCAGGCTCACAGAATTGTATCTGAGTTTAGACTCAAGCTGAAAGTGTTACACATGTCACACCACGAAGCCTGGAAGCAAATGAGATTTTGCCTAAATTCCAACGATGTTTGCAAACCTCTTGCTGATCACACCAGTGTTCTATGCATTGCTTTTGTTTCTGACAAGTAATCATCTGACGTTGAGAGTTTTTTTTGCAGGCGATTTTTGGTTCATTGTCCAACCGTGTCACCGTGGATCTCATCATGCACTACGTGACTCAGCTTCGGAATTTTGAGTTTGTAGATTTTGGGATTCAGAATCGCAGAAACAAAAACACTCGCCGACTGAGGAGCTCAGGATATGCTGTGGCATGTGGTTATTGATATGGTTGACCAGGCCGAAAACCACAAAGTTTTCCTCAAAGTTTCACTGTCGGCAGCTGCTGGTGTCATGGAGGGCGGAGAGGTCCGTTTCGTTTTTTGTGCAGGTAGACATGTTTTACTACACGGGTTTGGCAGAATGGGCTGCAATCTCAGGCATAAGTGGATCGATAAAAAAGGCTTGGGAAAATGAACCAGCAACACTGTGGCACTAGCAACTGAGTATGTAAGTATATACATATATGATATATATATAAGCATATTACATAATATTTAATCCTGTGTATATATATATATTTATTTATTTATAGTCAAAATGTGAGGGGTAAAGGAATCGGACATGACTGCTTTGAACATTTCTTGCCAACTGCCTGCTGTTTCAGGTGGTGTTGCTACTCTTGGGTCCTATAAGCTGCCGACACCATCAATTTTCATTAAACCGGGTCAGGTCACCAATCAGAAGGTATGGTCAAAAATAAAAACACTTGGACATGCTTGCAAATATCGATCACTTGGACGTGCTTGCTTAAACCACATCGAGGACTCATTGTTGATTGGGAGGGTTGATGCCCTGAAATACCAGTGGAAATGTTTGCTGGAACCACATCCAACAGTTGGTGTTTATTGTGTTTTATTCTATTTCATTTTATGTTTTTTCTTGTGTGTGTGTTTTTATTGGTCCCAATATTTTCTTTCCTGCGTTTTTTTTTACATTAATTTTGTTCCCTATCTTCTTTATGTGTTTCTATTGGTTGGCAAGCTCATTAGATACCCTCCCAATAGACTCCTATTTCCATCACAAGAAATTTTAGATATCTACTGTATATATTTTTAAAGATATTTTTTCAAAACGAAGCCACAAAAGCAAGTTTTGTACAAAAACACTTATGATTCATATAGGTGTTTCCAAAAATAGGGGTACCCCAAAATGGACGGTTTATAATGGAAAACCCTATTAAAATGGATGATTTGGGGGTACCACCATTTAAGGAAACACTCATATTTGCAGCTTTATGTTCCCAACAAACCTTGCGGTCCTTGGAGGTGGTTGTCCTCTTTTGCCGCCTGATGCCGCATTGTGGCCAGGATTTTGGGCGGGTATTTTGGTGCGTTTTCAGTGCTGTGGAGTTTCTGTGACATATATTTATACACAGCTTGGACATATTCATGTAGCTGCTTGATGCAACTGCATGGACGCAAACTGGACAAGACCTTACTACATCTCACTACGAAAAACACAGCAATTTGTGGAGTGGAGGGACAAGAGTTTCCTCCTTT
The DNA here is from genome assembly GCA_000507305.1 of Breviolum minutum Mf 1.05b.01. Classification (NCBI taxonomy): domain Eukaryota; class Dinophyceae; order Suessiales; family Symbiodiniaceae; genus Breviolum; species Breviolum minutum. The sequence goes on from DF242516.1 coordinate 70,082, forward strand.
CCAGAGGAGCTTGAGGGGTGGTGCTGTTGCTGGCCATGTTTTTCCAAAGCCACTTGCCTAAGTTGGAGTGATTCCACCGGAATCCGATTTGCATCTTGATTTCTGGTTCTGAGGTTGGTCGCCTAAACAGCTTGAGGTTGCCAGATGCAAGAGATCTTTCCGGCAAAATGGCTGCCAAAAGTCCACAGAAACTCTGCAGACGTATGTGCACACACGTTATATGAATACTGTACCGCCTGATTCTTTGCAAGTACAGTAGCGTACAATATGATTGTAGAAATTGTCCATACGTGATAAGCAAGTGACAATGTATGATTTTTATGATTGCAATATATAGTATAATATAGTATATATGGTATATATGTATAAATGAATATTTGTATATGTACATATGTACCTATTCGGAGACAGTGACAGAGAGCGAAAAGAGAGTTTTGAAAGTGGGACATGAAGGTACATGAAGGTACAAGGCGACGATCTCTGAAACCAAATGACATAATGATATATAAGTGCTGCACGGATCCCACTGTGAGCTGGACATTTGTGTTTGGGCTCAAAGAATTTGGAGTGTGCAAGACATGAGCGACATATCTTGCACTATGTGAAAAAATGCTTCGGGAGGTTCGGCTGATTTTCAAAATCTGGGAATCTTCGGCATGTTGCAATGCCTATTTACGGCCTCCTCAGGCAGGCTGAAAGACCTGCCCCGCCAAGGAAAACCGTATGTGCCGAACCTGGTTTTTCTCTGAAGCATTCGAGAAATTTGATATGCAAAACTTGTCACATGGGATGTTTTTTTTTTGGTGGGGGATCCTATGAAACAATGATTTTGGCAACGCACCTTAGAACTTTACAATTGGTGTACTGTAGGTTCTATTCCCCCCTTTCTTGGGGGGTATGTTTTGTGTCACCTTTCAGATTCCAGGCATGCACAGCAGAAAGGCCGCTTTCGTCGCAATCACAAAGCAGGCCTGTCGAACAGAGCTAGGCAGGTGAAGTTTTTTACGCATGCCTGCTCAAGTGCTCGTCAATGAAACTGATCAGATTCAATTCTATTCAGTCTTTGCAGATGCTCAGATTGAAGTGTTTCTTTTGCAACTGTTTCACTCCTTTCTTTCAGTTTCTTCGTAAATCATTATTACTTATCACCGAAGCAAAAATTCCATCGCCATGTTCGCACCTTTTTCAAGGTGTGATTAAGGGTCTAGCAAATGCCACGGTCGCTTGGTGTCAGAGTTTGCTGTCTCCAGCAGGACAAGTTTTGCAAGAAATCGACACCTGGGCACACCAGATTTGTGCAGAGATGGTTGATGTTTAAAGCATGTCAGACTTGAGTGCGAAACAGTGCTGCAGGACTGGCCCACAGTTTGTCTCTGGCCTGTTTTCTTGTCTCATGCTCAGATGACTTTGCATATCCCAAGTGAGCGAAGCGGGTCTGTCAGCAAGCCATCCCGTGCCCATAGAGCCCATGCCAACCACTTGGTTTTTGAGGCACAGGTGATTCTCATCAATGTCTTTTTGGTTCAATATCTTAGTGGTCAACTCAGATGCTTTCGAGTTGAAAATGTTGGCGAAAAATGGATTCCTGTCAGGTTCCACGGTCCTTCTGACGATGACAGTAGATGTGCCGCTGTTTGGATGCCCTGAAAAAAATCGCCGAAACGATGCCCTGAGGGAAACGATGTCCAGTTTAACGTTGGATTTCAGGTTGCTTCATCTTGCATGGTTTTGGAGAGTGGAGTCTTCCTCCCGTGCAGCACCAACACAGCCGATGACCCAGCAATTGAATTATCAAAGGCGGAGTTACGGAGTTTCAACAACACCACATCATGCACATCACTCACACCACTCACATCACTCACATCACATCACTCACATCACTCACATCCCACATCATTCACATCTCACACATCACATCTCCTTCCTATCACACATCACATCGCACATCGCGTCTCACATCTCACATCCCACGTCACACACCATATCTCACATAACATCTCACATCACATCTCCAATAACTTCTCACGTCACCATCTCCAAACGCATCTCCAATCACCTCTCACATCACATCTCACCACATCCCTCACATCCCTCACATCACTCACATCTCACACGTCGCATCTCACATGTCACATCACATCTCGGTGTATAGCTGGAGCGCAAAATGCTGTATTTTTCCATTTCAAAATGCGTCTCCAAAGCCCGAAACGTAACCTCGGCGAACGGGCGGGTGCGCGCATTGTACTGGATGTTTCGTGCGTTGCGACTAGACTATCAAACATGAATGTCGCAGCTCCTATTGCATTTTGCATCCCATAGGTTGCTCCGCGCAATGTACTGGACGTGTCATGTGTTGCGGCTATCAAACATATAGATGTCATAGGTCCATTGCGTTTTGCATCCCATAGGTTGCTCGGCAGGATGTAGCGGACGATTCAGGTATCGCAGAGGGGTACTTTGTAGTACAGGGTACTAATTGTAGTACGGAGTGCTTTGTTTTGTAGCAGCAAGTAGTTCTTTGTTTTGTAGTGCTATCTAGTACTTTGTAGTACAGGGTAGTACGGAGTAAAACTTTGTAGTACTTTGTAATACTTGGTAGTACGGTTGTAGCATTTTTCATGGTGGGCACCACATCTCACCATTTGTCGCCACATCACATTGCATCTCACCACTTGTCACTACATCACATCACATCATATCTCTACATCTCACCGCACGTGTTTTTTCATTACAGTACCACCGCCGACACACCACGGAAACACCACCAAAACGCCACCAGACGGAACGGCTGAAGGCTGGTACACACAAAAACCTCGGTTTGGGGATCGCACTGGTTGGTCGCCCTGCGCACATTCTATAGCAAATTCTTTCTTTGGCTCATAATTTCTCCCTTCTACTTGTAATTTATATATTCAAAAGAAGGGGGGCATGGGACATGACTGCTTTCAATTTTTCTTGCCAACTGCTTGCTGTTTCAGGTGGTTTTGCTATTCTTGGGTGCATGCAGCGAAGGTGTCGAGATTGGGAGGACCTTCAATGCGTCTCTGAGTCCTATAAGTTGCCTAAAGATCAGTTTTAGGTATCCATTTTGGAATGAACCCAAGTTGAAACATATGACATATTCTAAGAGGCTCTCACTTATGATTCATATCAGATTTTTATATATCTTACCCAACAAACCTTGGGTGATTGGAGGTGGTGGTCCTCTTTTGCCGCGTGATGCCACGTTTGACCAGCTCCACTCCCGCAGTCTCAGGGGTTTCTTGGACTTTGCAGGAAAAAAACGTGGCATTTTTTGGATGAAACGAGGAACCTGCTGGGGAAAGGTGTTGGATGATGGCTGGATTGATTTTGGATGCTTCAGACAAGAAAAACATGGCTTTCTTCTGAAAGTTGACACGGCTCAAAATTGTGGAAAACGCACCCGTGCCATGAATCAATCCTTTGTGTACCATGCGAAGAATCCTGTTTGTGCGAGGGCAAAAAATGATCAAAGAGTCATTCGTCCCAGGATTATGGATGGAAGGGCCATGACCAAGCAACAGCTCCGCTTGGAAGAGCTTGCAGAGGAGGGACGCCAATGGGCGAAACATCCAGAATTGAAGCCCAAGCCAAGACCGGAAGGTCGAGGAATGGCACATGCAATTGCACATTTGGATGAGCTACTTGAAAAGGGTAAACTGCAAAAGCAGGCTCGTGAAGTTGCAAGTCCACAACAGTCCGATGAGGTTTTCCATGATGCTGTTGATCCGATTGACAATGAGGAGAGCATTTGGATGGATACACAGGCCACTGAGTCCACATGAGAAGCCCATCTTGGGAAATGCCAACAGACATTGCTGGAAGCGCTGAGTCCACAGAAAATGGTGCGCTGCCTGATGTCCCAAAAAGCTTTTTTGGAGGAGTCATGGAGACTGCTAAGAATGGTCCATTCTCTGCAGTCCCCATGTCTCCTCCAAGAAAGCTTTCTCAGACATCAGGGATCGCTGCCTGATGTTGAAAGCGAGCTTGGAGTCATGGAGACTACAAAGAATGGCCTGTTCAACTTTTCATGTTCGGAATGTGCAACATCATTTGAGCGAACTTGGAGGACTTCAGCAGGCAGAATGTGAAGACTTCTCGATGTGGTCTTTTCTAAGGGCTGCTGGGCTTGTTTGCGGCTGTTGGGGTCGATGATCCTGCACTTGGACCACAGCAATTGGTGGAACTGTGGCAAACAGATTGACAGATTGATTTTCTGATGATTGAAATCCTTGAAAAAAATGAAGCGTTCATAGACCCAGCGCCAAAATTGCTCTTGAGTGTCCAAATGGCATTGACGTGAACTGAGAGAAATAAGAAGTTGAGTCGATGGTAGTCATTGACGCGAACTGAGAGAAATAAGAAGTTGAGTCGATGGTAGTTCATGTTCAAGTCGAAACCATCATGATTTGGATTCTGAAACAGAGCACTTTTTCAGAAACTTTGTGTTAAGCGTACGTTTGGGTAACCCTTTTTCATTGAGGAAGTGCTTCGCGGCAGCGACTTCAGCATCAATGCGTCATATTTCCAGGATTTGTTCAGCCAGGCTCACAGAGTGGTGTCTGAGTTTAGACTCAAGCTGAGAGGGCTACACATGTCACACCATGAAGCCTGGAAGCAAAGAGGATCTTGCATGATTTTGCCTGAGGTCCAACAATGCTTGCAAACCTCTTGCTGATCACTCCAGTGTTCTATGCATTGCTTATGTTTCGAACAAGTAAGGCTGGATATCTACGCCTTTTTTTACACCAAGACTCATGCTGAGAGTCTGAGAGTTTTTTGCAGGCGATTTTTGGTTCATTGTCCAAACGTGTCACCGTGGATCTCATCATGCACTACGAGACTCAGCTTCGGAATTTTGAGGGTGTAGATTTTTGGATCCAGAATCGCAGATGCAAACACTCCGCGACTGCGGAACTCAGGATATGCTGTGGCATGTGGTTATTGATATGGTCGACCAGGCGGACAACCACAAAGTTTTCCTCAAAGTTTCACTGTAGGTAGCTGCTGGTGTTATGGAGGTCGGTGGATAGGTCAGTTTTGTTTCTTGTTGCAGGTAGACATGTTTTACTACGCGCGTTTAGCAGAATGGGCTGCAATCTCAGGCATCACTGTGGCTACTAGTAGACAATATCTGTAAATTCATATATTGAATATACGCATATATATATATATACACATTTTTATGCTCGACTGGTGAATGTGGGTGTGAACCTAGGTGGGAAGCGAGGCCCTCGAGCAGCACAAAAACTCCCTTGTGCTGATCCAAACAGTTCAATCCTGAAGGGCAAAATTAAGATAGATTAAGAGCAGCTGGAGGGTTATACTGTAGTTTTTTAATGTTTTTTAGTTTTTCATGGATGAGGGGGAATAGCTGCCTGGAGGTTCAATTGACATGTTTTTAGATGGCAGTATTCCAGCACCTTCCTCTCTTGGTGCTGGACAGTGTTTGCTGTGATGTCGTTGAGGCTGTACCTTTTCTTTTGTTCTTCTCAATGGTTCTTCAGGTTTTGAACTCAGTATATTTGGAAAGTCGGACCCGGGGGGGGTTGTGCAATTTTCTTAGACAACATCGAATTTTCGGCTTCTTGTTTTCGGGGTACAGTGTGCACTTGCCATTTACCAGAAACAACAAAAACACACACAAGACACACAAAACATCAAAAAAACCCAAGGCGTTTGTACCATTTTTGGCTCCCAAATGGATTTTTCAGCATTTTTTTCGTTGGGGGGCATCGAAGTTCCCCACGGGGCTTCCCTTTAGGTAAAAACCCTTCAACTCTGCAGGCACAAGCATTTCCAGGGGTTGTGACTGACAAGTGGTCACTCCCGGTTGAGGCTCCTGTCAGGAGCTGAGGGATTTCCAGGGTAGAAACTCGCTTGAGTTTGTTGTTTTTTTTTGTCAAAGACAAAAAGTTAGATTCAACGGTTCTTAAAGAATTTGTGTGGATTTTTCAACTGTTGATATATTCTTCAATTGTTGGATTCAATGGTTGTTACCCGTTCTTCCACAATCATAGAAGTGGAAAACTACCCCAAATTCCAGGAAACGACTATTGGAGACTATTGGAGATACACCCATTTTTCACGAAAAAACCCATGAAAAATGGGAGGAAGGGGTAAAAATCATCTAGAAAAAAATGTTACAGGTGTTTCCCTCCAAAATGGGTGGTACCTCTCCATTTCACCACCCCCAAAAAATGATGATGATGATTTCTACTAGGAAAAACCCCATGGGTTTGTTGTCATCGAAACCCACCAAGGCACAAGACTCCTGGAGTTTGAACGAGCGCAGGCTTGGTGAAATCTTGGTGACTTGAGGGGTTGGTTTTTTCCATGAATTACTATAGATGACTGGCTGGAAAATCACCGTTTTTTAATAGGAGATACATCTTCAAATGGTTGGTTTTTCCATTGTCATGTTAGTTTTTCGGGGTGTATATGACTATGACATGCAAAAAGAAAATGCGCAGAATTGCTATTTGAAGTACCAAGAAACGCTGATGCAGTAAACCTGAATGCACTCATAAGTTCAGGGTTTTGACTGTATGAGGCCTTCTGATATGCTTCCGCGATTGCGACGGACCCCAGTGCAACATGTCACGGAACCGACAGAAGCAGTTCTCTTTGTAACGAGTATCCATGGCTTTGGATCAAGGTCGGCTGTGTCACAGGGTTCGGTCTCGGCCTAAGTTCCTGCAAAACGATGAGAAACCTTTGCGTGCAATGTGCCAGGTCTACAAATTTCCGTGTTATGTGTGATTATCTGTGAATCTTTCCGGACATACATGCAATCCGTAAAACTCACATCTCCAAAAAGTACAACGCATGTGCATCTACTCATTTGAAGGGAAGGGGGACAATTTGTGCTCGTTATCACCCAGTTTTTAGTCCAATTTACCAAGCGGATGGGGATCAAGAGTCCAAGGTGGAGTTGTTTGTTGGCAGGAAGCGCAAGCATTCTTGTGGCATATATAGAAGATGATGATATTGTACTGTATACAGTATAATACAGTGTACATACACAAGATCTGCAACAAAAGATATCATTTATCTTGTTATATACACTAAAGATGAATAGATTCGTTTTTAGATAGCAAGCTCAAATCAAATAGTAGCTACCGTAAAGTTTCACCAACAAAAAAGTTCATTTGTCACACATCCCAGGTAGAAGTTGATACAACTCTGACCAGAAGACACTCCAAGGAAATCAGCTTCAGCGACAGGTGGCACCTTTTTGAGGGCTTGGCAATTTGTTGGGAGAATGAACCGATTCCATTGCGCTAGGGTTTCCACGGGGGGCGTGATACATCGTAAAACAACTGCTGGCCTCAAACTCAGTGAAAATGACGACGACTGGCAAAGTGCTACGACTTTCTTGGATGGCAAAGCTGTGTGGAGATGCAGTATCTAAGGGACTGGAACTGAACGTACCTGGTTTGAACGAGAAGAGAGGCTCCAAGTAAAATTTGTTTTGTTTGGTCCAGAGATGTTACATATTGCCATATATTACCCCATTTCATCCCATTTCTATGTTTACGAATGTATCTCCTCACGATGCTCATGCAATCGCTGAATCGCCAGCAATTTTTTCACGCCGTTGACGTCCTCCTCGGACCGAGATTTTGGGGCGGCTTCCCTGCATTTTTTTTTTGTGATTTTCAGTATTTGGCAAGGTTTTGAAGTTGAAGCATTAATACAAGAAAGTGACAAAGCCCCTCTTGTTGAAAAGCTGCATGTGTCGTCTTTTTTTAAGATGTTTTTTTGTTTGTTTTGCAATCTTAGTTTATGTGTAGATAATATATGACATGACATGACTATGTACATACTTGTACGTAGTACACTGCATGATTTTCGATTGTAACGACCAGATGACAATAAACTAGCAAGTTGTGGACAAGTACCTACAAGCATATGCCTTGTTGTGTGTGCTTGTGTTGGTTGGTTCCTGTCCTTGTCAATCTACGACTGCATGCATTTTGCGGTGCGTCACATCAAATTGGCATTCTTGTGATCTCAGAGGAAGATGTATGCAGCGCAGTCTTAGTACCATTTCTACAGTATGTCAATCGCAACCTGTTGCAGGGCTCGTCGACGCAGATTACAGGCATCGTTTGTGCTGTGTATTTCGTTAGCATTTCTGGCATCCTTTTGCCTTGTTTCAAGAAGAGATGCTAGGGCGTGATGAACCTCATTCAACGGCACAATATCATCATTGCGAGGAAGAGGCAGTGAGTTGAAGATGTTGCTAGAGGCATTGATAGCTAGTTCCTACAGCGGATGAGCAGTAGAGTGCTTTCCTTTGGTCACATTTCCCCCTGATATTTGTCACTAGGACCACTTTTAAATTAATCTGAACACGAGGGATGTGCAAGAGAAATCCCTTTTTCACTTCATGATATGGGTGTTTCCAAAAATAGGGATACCCCCAAATCATCCATTTTAATAGGGTTTTCCATTATAAACCATCCATTTTGGGGTACCCCTATTTTTGGAAACACCCATATACATATCTTTGCACTTTTGGCTGCCTGGCAGGTCTGCTATTGCTTCCATTTTTCTGATCGACGTTCCGTTCTTGACAATTCGAGTGGGGAAACCGAGTGGGATGAGGGTGCCGTAACTTGGGGCCCCGTTGACTCAACGAACTTTATATCCCTAGGGGATGAACCACCCTAGTTTACTGGGACCCTTTAAAAGTGGGCATGCCATCAACAGGAAATAGAAACTTTTTCCAAGTTTCCGATGTTTCAACGACCCCAACAAAAAAAACCCAACAGCACCTATTTGAGGTCTGGCTTTGGGCTTTGTGAGGCACTCAGGATTTTTTGAAGAGGCGATTGGTCGGGTTTCACCCACCGGGTTTCCACCGAAGCTGTTGAAAAAACCTGTGTCAACTCACCTGAAGGCTCCAACATACATACTTTCCTGGACTTGGAATCAAGAATGGACTTTGCATTGTGATCTCAGCCATGTTTGGGGGGAAGATCGTTCTTTTTTTGGGAAGTTTTTTTGGAATTGCAGATGCTAAGCAAGATTTGTATGACAATTTGTGGATTTGTTTATGGATTTATGCATGCATATGGCAGGTTTTGAATGTCATGCAGTATACACTGGTAGCGCTCGCGAGTCCTGTTCTCAGTTTTGGGAATTATTTGAGCTGACCATATAAGTACAGTCAGTATATCAGTATATCCTAGGTGGTGGTTTCAAATATGTTTTATTTTCACCCCTGGGGATGGGCTGAAACCACCAATCAGATATCATACATTGCATATTTCATTGCATTCCTCTTTCTTGGCGACTTCAGTCAAAGCTCCAAGCATTTTCTCAGGTAAAGAATCCTTCAAGAGGATCAAACGCGAGATTGCTGAATATATCGCGAGGCAATTGCCTAGACTGAAAAGTGAACTAGGTTATGGCAAGGAGCTTTTTGAAGAGTTGTGGAAGCATCACTACATGGACATCTCGCTTCTTACATGAATGTTTTTGTTGGTTGGTTTATTGAGATGCAAAAGAAACTACCTGGCTGCACTTTCAGCCGTTCGCGGTAGCAAAGAATGACATTCAACGGTAGCGCAAATCGTCGCTGCGCATAGGTTTCATAGTGGTGCATTGAAAGAGGAGGCCTGGAACCTGGAAGAATGACAGTTGATGAGTTTGCAAGATTTTTTCTTCCCTAAGGATGTGCAAAAAAACCTGCAAAAAAACGTAGTGCCATAGTGCTTGTTTTGCAATGTGGTTGCCCCCAAAAAAGGTTTTCTTTGCCACATTTTGGCGCAAAACTTAATCAATTTCGAGCTGTGTGAAAACTCAAGGCTGAAGGAGATTCCATTGGAACATTTGGTCAGGAAGAAGGTGATGCTCAACCCGTTGTACTTACCTTAGATTTCCAGTAGAGTTGACCGGTTTGAAGCGGTTGCAGATTCCGGACCCCCTCGTCTTATGAATGGTTTTTTATGTATATTTTTTATTTGATAGTATATATAGGCTTTATAGGATATGAATAGGATATGAATATGATATGAATAGGATATGAATATGATATGAATATGATATGAATATGATATGAATATGATATGAATAGGATATGAATATGATATGAATAGGATATGAATAGGATATGAATTTTGATATAATGTATAATATGATATGTATACGTATAGATATGTATAGTCTATTCATTTTGGATTTTACAAGCTTGGATCTGTTGATTCTGGTCTATTCAGGAACATAGCGTGTCAGATTTGGCCCGCCAGGCTTTGCAAACGGAACTCCGGGTGTAGCACTGCACAATAAAACATTCGATCTAATCATCAAGCATTGATTAGATAGTTGATTTCATGTGCCATCAAAAGCATTTTTCCAAAAGAAATTGATGCATGTTTTTTGAAGGTATCTAACTTTTTTTCATATACAACAATTGCCAAGGTGTGTTTTTTTTTGATTTTGTGGATGGATGGAAATTTCCAGGATTCCGCGCCATCTGTCTCTGCATCCAAGGAGCAGGCAAGGGCGAACCGTTCGCAACCGTTCGCAACCGTTTCGCTTTTGAGAGCCTGACGTTTGGTGAAGGGTCGTGTTTCGCCAGGCTCAACAGATGAAGCAGGCACTTCGCAAAGTAGGCTCCTGGGGATTCCCCAAAGAATTCACCAAAAGTGTTGGGTTTGGAGTTCTTGCTGATTTTTTCCATCTTGGGTGATATTTTTTGTGCTTGTGATTCTACCTGACACTTGAATCTGACTTCAGAAAGAGTGGAGGTCGGGATAGTGCACGAGGTGTTGGAATTTGTATGGAACTTATGAGATTAGATAAAAAGCGCTTTGTTCATCAGTGAATAAAATCAACAGATGTTTTGGAAGTGGGACTGCCAAGGTGTATATATCTTTGCATTGACACTAGCTTTTGCCGCGGGCTTCATCATTGCACAAGGCCAGAAGTCTCTTGTACCTCGAAAATGACATGGAATCAAAGGAAACGTCTTTCGCTTCTGCAGGTGAGACAGTGGTGGAGATATTCATCAGATGGGTACAGGACAACATCGAGAATCAGGTCGGTTTGATGAGCCCAAACTTTTTGTGAAATCCATCAATGGCATGAACTTGCATGAAATTTATGTTTGTTTCCTGTTTTCGCCTTGACTGTCAGTATGTTTTGATGCTCTGTCAACTCCTGTGGTTGTTTTTTGCAACAAAGGACCAAAGATGAAGCTGAGAAGCATGTTAACATGCCGCAGCTGATTGTAGTTCTGGTGGAGCCAGTTCTGCCAAAGGCAGCTATCCTGGCACGAAAAATATTTCTCAGACGTACGCAGCTATCCTTGCCATCTGACCTGCTCGCCATTGCAAGTTCTGGGGCCGTGGCATGGGCTTTGGATTTCAGATAAAGCCCTTTGAAACAAAGTTCTTGGCGTACACAATTTGGTGCAGTTTCCACAAGGATGCAAAAGGTGTCCTGACGAAGGGGGTTTGATGATCTGTTGTCCTGACAATCTTGAGATGATTCCATGCATTTTTCTCAAAGATCTCTGGTCCCTTCGTCTTGGTGGTAGGAGTTCGCCTCTCACACTCGTTCGCCCTCGAGCACAGGTCATGAAGTTGTTGGTTTCCTTTTGTCGTTCGTGAGTCGCTTCACGTACGGTTCGCGTGCAAACGTGTTGGTAGCTGGGCGATGGATTGATCGCTAGTCAATAAAAATGGGATGCTTTTGTGTAGTTTTGTCACAAGACTTCAAGATTTTTATACATCACTTTTTAAACTTGGTTTGCAGTGTTGCAGGTTTGCTATATTTTCAGTTCTCCCGCAGCCGCAGCCATTTTGAAGTGGCAAAAGAAGCGATCGCGGGCGCTCGAACAACCGGACGTCCTTTGCGAGTCATCCCCAAGGTACATTGACCAGGGTGAAGGGACCAAAAATGCCGGGCCCCCCGGACCTTGAAACAACCTTGATGAATCTTGCAGGAAAGGCCACCGACCGAACCATTTCTTCAGATTCCAAAAATTGCCAACTTCAAACTTTCAAAGGGACTTTGGCCTTTGAAATCTCAGAATTATGGACTTTCTGTTGTCCTGGTTGCCGTTTTTCAACGCCCCCAGAAAAAAATGGTGCCTTGGATTTTTCTTCATCGAAAATCGCAGGTGACCGTGACCTGAAGATCCACTCCGGGCAATCTCCTTACAACTCCACAAGGGAAGATCCTTGGGAAAAGGTGTGGCCCTTAAAGGTGCGACGAAAAAACATGTGCATATGCCATCATTTGGTAGCTGTAGCTGAGATGAAAAGGCTTGAAACTTCCAGCCGCTTCTTGGCTTTTAAGAAAAACCAGTCATGTCATGTCATCAGGCCAAACAAACCATAGAAGTTTGGCCCCTGCATGGGTTGGATCCAGAACTGTAGCCAGATCCTACCTTCAATCACCTCTCTAAAAATGCAGTCAAAGGTGTTTGATTGTGGCTACAACAGTGCCTATCATCAACAAATTGGACACGATTTCAAACAGGTAGTTGTCAGATGCTGGCAGTAGCTAGGTCATATTCATACAGCTTGCATTGACCACTTAGAGACTTACCTGTGACAACAAGTCTAGTCTGGACATGGGGCTCCATGGTTGATGTGACCGGACAATTCGCATGGGGCCCAAGCGAACTGGTTCCCTCAACACAAACGGGGATTTCGATGTGTTTTTTGAGTAAAAAAAAAACCAAGGTAGGCTTACATGAACATGTAGCCCTTGCAGCTGAAAGCACAGGCCTTTTCGTTTTTTATGGGGTATTTGATTTTTTGTTTCAAAAACCAATCCCAAGTCCTAGAAGTGTGATTTTAACCAAATGATTCAGCAAAGCAAAACAGTTTGAGTTGAACGAAAAAAACCCGGCAGGGATTGCAAAGCAGTTGAAGTCGGAGCTTCGCTTTCGACTTATTAGGCCTGCATACAAAAGCATAGAAAAGCCACTTCTTTTACTCGTCGTTTTGTTGTCCTCCTACTTTGACTTGAAGTTGGAGTGTTATGATTTCGGAGCATGGCCAGGTCTCTTCAAAAGGCATCTCATTTGAAGGCAACATGGTTCCAACACTCGCCTTTGGTTTTGACCACACGTCTCAGCAGGATCCATAGCGTGTAGCAGGATCCAATGCATGAACTGTCCAGGCTGTAGATGCAGGAGATTCCAGACTACCTCTGCAAGAAAAAGCCTTATTCAGCCTTGCTCTTGGGTAAGCTCAAGGTACATATTCGACATATTGCCACAGGATTTTTGCCCACCGAATCTGGCTGTAAACCTCTCAACTCTTTGGTTTTTCTGGAAGCTGAGGTGTGATACTGGAGCTTGTCCGGCATGTTTGCAAAATGATTCTAGTTGAATGATGAAACGTAAGTTATTCAAGTATATTCAAGTAAAATATATTGAAATATTGAATTATTGGTGATTGAATTTAGGATTGATATTGCATTCATATATTTGGAATATGATTTGAGAAAAGGCTTTTTGACTCCACAGCATGAGGTTTCTACGACATCGGAAGAAGGATTGCAGCATATCAGTTCTCCTTCCGGAGATGGGCACTTGGACATCCTATCCATTTGCTCGGTCGAATGAGTTTAACAGGTTTAAGGAGTTTGAAAGAGATACTGTTGATGGAAGAAATCCTCCACCAGTTGATATAGTTACTTGATCCCAGTACAGGGGTTTTACAGGGTTTTAGAGGTATCCCAGGTGGTGTTTAGCCGGATTTCTAAACCATCAACAGTGAGAATCAACAGTATCCAACGTGCCTTGTATGTTGGAACATCCAATGAAGATTCGACTAAGATCTGGAATGGCATCAGCTGATGTTTTGAGTCCAGAAGAGGTGCGATTCATAGAGTAAAACTTGCAGAATTAGAAGTGACTCAAAGCCTCTGATCAAGTGATTCATTAGTGATTCGTTAATGGTTCATTAGTTGTGATTCATCAGTGATTGATTAGTGATTCATTTGTGATTCATAAAGAAAATTCATGATCATTGTTGTTTCAAGAATTGTTCGTTCCTGAGGTTTGTCAAGCCTTGTCATTACCCAAGGCTTGGAACAGATGTGATGTTAGGCTCCGTAGGTCACTGATAGACCACTTGCAATCCTTGTCCTCGTCGTCCTCGTCCTATGTTTTGGAAGAGGCCTTCTCCAAGGAAAGCTGCGAACCATTCCTTGAGCCCAACTCAATTCGAAGCGAAGTGAACTCACAGTTCTTCAGGTTTTCATCTCTTGGAGTTTCTGGTGGAAATTCAGGTTCGAGCACTCGATTCTCTGACAAAACCTGAGTATATGCCTCAGTTCAACCGGGGTTGCCATCATTTTTGAGGCAAACACATGTTGGTCTCACAAACCGAAAGCACACCCTGCGTTTGATGATTGGGACTGAGACCACGATCTGCGAGCACACAAACAGAGAGTGAAGGTTGGCAATTTTTTTTTCCTCTCCATCGAATTCCAAGGCAAAAAGAAGTCACAACTTTGTGGATCTGAAAATGATCTTTGCCTCCTTTTTACAGGCATTGGCCAGAGTTTGGATGAGAAACTTCGAGCATGTATTGTGCAAAGGACTTAGCGTTGTGACTCTTGCTGGCCCAGTGAAAGTTGGATCAATGCCAAATGTGCGTATGATATCATATTTGATATCTATTTCATATCACTATTAATCACCAGTGTCCAACTTGAGTACTTGACATCATTCAATTTTAAGTGATGTTGGATTATCCGGCCCAGCCGTATAGTAGATCTATGTATCTATATCTCATTATTTGACCTCGTGAACTCTTCGTCTTCGCAGCTTGGGAAAGGCCCAGTGATCATGCTGAAAGGCGTACTGCAGAGGAGCGCATGCTCCAGTTTCGGTCTCAACAAATGGGTGTGTTTATACAATTTCACCATCAAGTTTTACAGTTTAACTGTTGTAACACCATTTATACAACACTTGGGTGTTTTTGAAGAGTATGGTAAAATCATGGAGCTGTGTTAGGTTTCAGGCTCGATGTGAGGCAGTGGTTCGGAGGGAAGCGGAGGTGGGAGCTGCAGAGATTCATGATGGGAAACGTGTCACAACAAACGACGAATCCGTTGAAACGCCTGGAAAAACAGGCTGAACTTGCTCGAATCCGTATGCTGGAGCGGGAGCAGATTGCCTGGAGCACTCAGTTCACAGATTCGATCTGTTTGGAAAAAAAAGCAGAAGCATGTTTCATGCAACTGCTTCTGGAAAAAACCCATGGCGTTTCAAAGGAGAAAATGTATGGTTTTTGATAACATCTCTGCACTTGTCCTGTGATTTGCTGTGTGTTTGTTGAGGCTTTGGAGGAAGCTACAAAGAGCAGGGCTGAACTACAACAGGCGATGTCGAAGATCAAGGCTGAGCTTTCTGAGCGAGAAGAGAGGTTGCGGCAACGTGATGACCTGAGCTTTTTGAAGGGTTGGGAAGGTTTCAGGTTTCATTTTCTAGTGTTGTGAAATCTTATTCTTGTAAACATGTGTAATTTCCCAATTACTAACATTTTGTAGATGTGTATCCGTTTCCTCATTTCAATGTTTATATTTCCATGATGTGAATCATCCTGTGATAATTGCCCAAGGGGGGGGTACCCGGGTGCGTGTGCCCAACTCGAGGTGAGCGTGTAGCAGCTGACCGTCTTCGAGCAAAGGTGCAAAACTGCTGCAAGATGTCCCTTGGGAATCGTTGGGAGCCACCACCGGCTTGCATCGTCAGATGAGTCAGGAGCTGGATCTGGAGAAGAAAGCGGTGTTTCCCTTGGTGTTTTTTTGTTGAAGCCGTTTTTTGTTGAGAGAAATTCTGGAGTTTCTGGAGTTTCTGATGGGTCAGATAGACCTGAGTGCTCCCAGGTGGAATGGAGAGAAACTGCCCAGAGAGTAATTGATGAAGAACAACAGCGACGAGCTGAGTTGCAGATATATAGAGTATAGTGAATGATGTATATATATGTTTTCCAAATTGAGTCACTTGTTTGTTGGGCATTGTTGGGCCACATTTGAAAGGTTTTTTTGCCAATTCGTCAATTCCTGAATAGGAAAATTAATAGATAATTCTGTGCCCAAAAAGGAAGGGACTGACAGATCGGAATGAACTGTTTCAATGAATGAACTACAGTAATCTTTCTGTTGCAGTCCTTGAGCCTTGAGACAACAGTAGTCATGATAACGCAATTGCAGAAAGAAACGGGGATTCTAGCAGGTGCGATGTGTTTTTACGTGAACATCATATTAATACAATTATCCTCAGTATTTT
Organism: Breviolum minutum Mf 1.05b.01; assembly: GCA_000507305.1. Taxonomy (NCBI): domain Eukaryota; class Dinophyceae; order Suessiales; family Symbiodiniaceae; genus Breviolum; species Breviolum minutum. Next base: position 86,373 of record DF242516.1, read on the forward strand.
CCGACTTCCATATTTTATAGTTTTGAGGCGTCAGTCCGCAAGAGCAAAACACTTGAGAGTCGAAGAGCAGCGCCGATGACTTGGTAAGTTCACATGAACTATGGATGTATCTCAGCAAACTGGGCTTTCCAGCAGTTTTCTTGCGAGAGTAGTTGGTTCCTAAGGCCTTCAAATTCTCCAACAGGGCCTGGAGCGGAAAGAGCAAGAGCTGAAGAATGCCAAGGTCAAAATGGTTCAAAATGCAAGCTGCCTCGCTTGCCATGATCCCTTGGCCCTTGCCACAACATAGAGTATGACGAGTATGCACAACCTCACAGTGTCCAGCTTTCCCAACCACATAATTTCAGATTGTTTTGCTTTGGGGTCGGCAGTAAACAGCTGTGCAGGACAGACACTCTGCTGACGCTGGCGAGCTCTCCAGACGCTTGCAAGAAGCACACGATGCAGCCAAGCTTTCTGCAGAGAAGGCAGAGACCCCCAGCTTGTTCGGATCAAGCAGTGACCATGCAGTAAACTCCCACTCAGGGAAAGTGTGCAGTATTGATTTTTGAATTTCTGCTCCTTTACCGTAAATTGATGTAAATTGTTTCAATAAGTTGATGCTCTTGAGACCCTGACTAGATTTTTCATTTCTGGGAGTAATCTTGCCACAACACAAGCACGGACAACACTGCCACCCCGAACTAGATTCTGAAGCTAGTCAAGATGTTGTCGCTCAACTCATTGCAGTTCTAGAAGATCTTGCGGTTTGCATATCATCTCATTGAATGAGTGAGGCTGTTGCAGCAGAGCGTGAAGAGGTTTTGCAATTGCGGCTGTCTCTCGAGAGGTGCGTTGTTTTGTTCCTTTTGCTTGAGTTGTGTTAGAAGTACTGGTGCCGTTGACATCCCACAACCTCCATGCAGGGAGAAGCTTGAGATAGAGAGAACTCGGGAGAAGCTCCAAGTAGACCAGGCCAATAGACATCCCCTACTTCTCATAGGCTTTTGCTGTAGCTCGGAAAGCTTGTTGTGCTGACTTTTTTGCATGCAAATGGCTCCATTGCGAATGAGTTGGCGTTGAAGTTCTGGACATCTGCTCAGGATAGACTGACTCTTGACGCCGACAGAAGTGCTTCGCAGGCCGCTCACTGTGGCAGGAATTTCAGCGCAGATCACCATATCAAAGCGATAGTGAAGGTCAGTTAGCCACTAAACTAAAGCATTGTCATGGCAGGCTAAAGCTGATGCTCAAGAAGCCGAAGCCCGCCTTGCTGTCAAGACTCAGGTGCGGTGTTTGAAAGGTGTGCAAAATAAATGCCTGATTCGACATTATAAAAACCAGCTCGAAAGTTGAGGAAGTCTTGCAGATTTTGAGAGCTGAGGAGCTGGAGGATGCGCGGCAAAGGCTTGAACTTGACGTTCAACAGGGAAAGCAGGCCTGAGTTGCAAAAAACCGCAAAAAACAATTTGCTGTATGCTGCCTGTCAAAGTTACATGTAGGATTGGAAGCAGATTAGAAATGCTTGTAGGTAATGCAAAGCGATCTCGATTCTCTTCGACAAGAAAAAAGAGTACCAGCCTCAAGTACCCAGTCAACTCAAATCTGAAATGCTCAGCGAAGGTGAAGTGACGTGAAGATGGTTGCTTGTATATAGTCTTAGTCGTACCAAGGCTTTGCAAGAGGCTTTGAGTGTGCACAAAGAGGCTGAGATAAATCCATGAATCCATCCATATCTATCCATCACCTTGGGATGGTTGGCATGCCTCAGATATTGTCTTTGGGTATCAATTTTGGCTAATATTTGCAGGCCCTCACCCTTGCAGAAAGCAAGTCACATCAATTGCAGTCTGGATTCCTAGTGATCGCATGAATATACCCAACTGAATATAAATTGATTTCCCAACTTGTTTTTCTAGTTGATTTCCATCCATTTATTGTCATGGTCCATGTCTATCTCAGGCGAGAAGTGGTAGGAAACTCAGTGCAAATCCAACAGAAGACCCAGTCTGGACCATCAGTGAATCGGCCTGTCGTTCAGGACAGGCTTCACAGCGGAGAATCTCGGCATCAACCATCAAGTTACTTCCACGGTTCCCACGTTTTTCCAGACAAATTTGGGGTGCAAAAAATGGGGTGCAACCAATCCAACATGTTCCACAACTACATGGGGCCCTTTCCCGAGGGTGAAGGAGCAGCTTTTGGAGATCAGGGCTTGAAAAAAGAATGGTGGTTCAGCGCTCGGGTTCCGATTTTGTTGAAAGGTGAAAAGCAGCGAACCGTTGAACGGTTCGCTTACAGATTTTTTTGGGGTTGCCTTAGGAAGAATGCGGTCCAACGATTGCAAGATGAGCCTGGATCTTGTTTGGTCAGCCAATCAACCAAAAATGCCCATTGGATTTTCGTCAAAACCTGAGGATTCTGTCTGGTTTCAGCTCGGATGACAGCTCGGTGGAACACAAGGCTCGGCGTTTTTGCGGGGCAAAGCCCCCGTTGCCCCCCTTTTTGGAAAACGTGCGAAAGATCCCGGCGGGGTGAGCTTGGCAGGTCCTGTCTACCAGCCGCAAGAGAACGGCAACTTGTCAATCCGACTTGTGGATACACCCCTTTTGCAGAATTCCCCGTGCTTCATGCCTAAAGCAATTGAGAAAGTATCAGATAAGAATTAGAAGATATGATATCAAAATGATACAAAATAATGCTTCAAATGAAAGTCATGCATAGTATCTATAATATACATAATATCTAAATAGATGTTCATACATAGTCCATTGTGTAGAAGTAAAATCATTCTTCAAGAGTGGATGGTGTCGTGTGATGTAACTTGAGGCAATGGACTTCAGGGTGGGAGAGTTGCAGTTTTGAGCTCAGGTTTCAAAAAAAAAACACCATCAAGATCCTGTACGTTGTGTTTATTTGTTGTGTAATGTTGTGTGTTTATTGTTATGATTGTTATGCATGTGTGTGTGTGTATTTGTTGTGTGGTATGTGTCATGTCATTTTGGGACATATTTTGTAAAATACCCTCCCTAAAAACTAGAACTAACAGCAAACGCCCCTGAAAAACCATGCCGAAATCCAAAACGCAAAACTGCCATCGTTTTGCCAAGCATCAATTTGCAACTGGCGAGCTGTTAGTTTCGATTCTCAGGCAGGATAAGCTTCGTTTGACCTCGGAGATTGCTATGAGCCCAGTGGAATTTCCTTGGGAAAATGAAACGGTTGAAACTGCAGTCATGGGAGGTTTGGATGGTTGGTGAAAAGATGATTTTCCTCAAAGACATTTTTTGGTGGATTTTCAGGGGTTTCCCCAGCCGTTGATGTTCTTCCAGAACTTTAATTTTTAACAGGAACATGCACGAAAAAGGGTGGGTGTTTGTGTGGAACGTTTTGGCAGTTGCATCACCTGCCAAGGAAAGGTTGAGACAAAAGCTCAGTAAATTTGAGGTCAAAAGCTCAGCTGTTTCGCTATGAGGGTGGGGCTCGTCATTATCGGCAATGCTTGAAAGGTTGATGGGAACACTGCAGCCCGTGGATGGTACGAGCGCCAAGAGATGCAAAGGAAGATGTTCAAAAAAATGATGCCTGCCACTACAGTTATACACCCCCACTGCGTCTTTAACAAAAGAAGACTCGAATTGGAGTGGTGTGGGCAGCAATTAGGCCAAAGCCAAGTTCCTTGCGCGGAAGTGAGGCAAGCCTTTAAAGTGGAGTAGCATGTGTAACAACAAACTCTTGTGATGACGATATGAAGTTCATTCTGGCAGGATATGGATGGCGATAGCTCAATGCCGATTCCATTCGCCCATGGCAACGAGGCGGCAGTTTCTGCAAACTGCCTCTCATGCAACAAAAACTTGCAGAAACACAAGGGGTTCTCCAGTTTTATAAGATGAGGAGTAAAATGAGATAGTGATGATAGCTTTTTTCTTTAGATACTGTAACTACATAGTACATGTAAGCATAATTAATTGTTTGAGAGATGAAAAAACCTTGGTGTTCAGGTTATGTAGGTGATTAAACTATCCACTTATATCGGAATTGTAGCAAGCCAATATAAAACTTCCTATTGAACAATATTAAACAAACATAAGCAACCAGTGCAATGGAATGGAACAAAACTGTTGCTCGCAGGCAAAATTCTGAAAGCTAAGTTGGGGTAGGAAGTGTTTCTTCTCTGAATCTACGTACTACTGTTGATAGTTCAGCAATCCCGAACAACCACCTGGGATGTACAAAAACTTGCAAATAATGGGGGTAAATTATCAACCTCAATTGGTCCAAGCCGGATTTCTGAACCATCAAGAGTATGTATTCATTGATTGCCGCTCCAACTGGGTCCAAGAAACCTTTCGAGAGAAGAGTCATGTCAACCCCTATATATATTTTTTTGGAGGAAGACGTTGTAATTGTAAGCATGCTGGATATCTTTTTAAGCATGAGAAACTCTCACAACTGTTTTTTTTCATTTGTTGATTTGTTTGGAAGGTCGGATTAATATGGATGTTGATTTGTTCCAGTTCAAGCCGTTTTTGGGGGATGCAGGATGCATGTTTTGTTAAGTACACACAGGTTGAGGAGTATGGCGAGGATGAAGATGAGGAAGGAGACATGGAAATTGGGGAGGCTGGAAGCTTGGAATGAGCCGTTTGTTGGTTACCAAGAGACTGTTTAGTACAATTGTTGGTAAAGTTGCCTTGCTGCAGACATTTGTTGAGCAACATTAATTTGTTGATAGAATGTTCTGGAAAAAAGATGGGACAGATATACCTGCCAAGTGCAAAGGTGGAGTGGAGAAAATCTGCCCAAAGAACGATTGACAAAGACCAAGAGTGACGCGCTGAGTTTGCGGACAAGTTTGTTTGTTGGGCTACATGTCAGATGTTTCAGCCATTGGGGTCTTCCAGCATATGGAGCTTGCTGATCAACAAGGGGACTGACAGACCGGAAGGGAATGGAATGAATGAACTACAGTCCTCTGTCTATAGCAGTCCTTGAGACAACAGTCCTCATGATATTCAATCGCAGAAGGAAAGGAAATTCCGGCATTTCTATCATGTTAATACAATCTTGTTCGGACTGCTTCTGAAGGTATTTTCCGACTTCCATATTTTATAGTTTTGAGGCGTCAGTCCGCAAGAGCAAAACACTTGAGAGTCGAAGAGCAGCGCCGATGACTTGGTAAGTTCACATGAACTATGGATGTATCTCAGCAAACTTGGCTTTCGAGCGCAGTTTGCTTGCGAGAGTAATTGGTTCCTAAGGCCTTCAAAATCTCCAACAGGGCCTGGAGCAGAAAGAGCAAGAGCTGAAGAACGCCCAGGTCAAAACGATTCAAAACGCAAGCTGCCTCACTTGCCATGATCCCTTGCCACAATATAGAGTATGACGAGTATGCACCAACCTCACATGTCCAGCTTTCACAGCCACATAATTTCAAATCGTTTTGCTTCGGGGTCGGCAGTAAACAGCTGTGCAGGACAGACATTCTGCTGACGCTGGCGAGCTGTCCAGACGCTTGCAAGAAGCACACGATGCAGCCAAGCTTTCTGCAGAGAAGGCAAAGACCCTAGATTGTTCGGTTCAAGTAGTGATCATAAAGTAAATTCCCACTCAGGGAAACACTGTTAACTTTATGGATGGCGATGGCGTTCAGAATTCCGGGTCTCACGGGCTGGATGGACTAAGACAGTTGGAATTGAAAAGTTGAGTTTACATCTTCGGTATGAAGCGGACCCCATAGTAAATCACCAACTTCTCAAGCTAGGCGCTAGCATAGCGCTAGCGTGGCGCTAGTAAAACTATGATATGCTGAATGTGCTCAGTACATATGCACAGATTGATTAGTTTTGAAAGCCTTTTCTGAATTTGTTCATCGTGGTTGTGTTTTGCAACCATTTTGGTCTTCAATATGGGTGACAAGGCATCCAGTGTCGGAAATTTGCGCTAGCTTCGCGCTAGCAGAAATTGAATCTGGAGCCCTTGGAGAGCCACCTGCCCACACGGCCCACATGCAAAGATCAATGCCAGCCACCTGACCGACAGCCTCCGAGCGCCAAGAAATCCGACAGAATCTAACAATCCTCTAATTAAGCTAGCTAGCCAACCAGCTAACCAACAAGTCGGCCAACCAAGCCATGGGTTTTTCAAGTCACCAAGACACAAGCGAGACAAGCGAGAGGAGGTCAGTGCTAGTGACAGCACTGATAGCAGCGAAGCCAGCGCAAAAACAGGCCGCGGTACTGCACCTGCCACATGAAGGCATGGCAGGCCCACAAGATACTTATGAAGCTGGCCCCAATGTAAATTGGGTAATAGGGCCGAACTCCGGAACCAACATTTTGACAACCAGCCATATGACGAGTCTTCAAAAGTAGTGGTTCACTTTCCTTGTCATGGCTGTCTTCAAATCATTGTGTGGATGTTGTTTTCCTTTTGTTTTAGAGGCGTCACGCAGCTAAATTCTTCAAATCCCATAGGTAGCGTTAGCAAAACCGCTAGGTTTGGCGCTAGTGTTTTTGTCAAAGAGTTAATAAAGGACAGCATTTAGTGTTGCGTTAGTGTGCAAGGTTTGTATGCAGCAGGCTGCTACTCCTGCGCTGCTATTCCTGTTACGGTTACTACTACTATTACTACTACTACTACTACTCCTACTACTACTACTACTACTACTACTACTACTCCTCCTACTACTACTACTACTACTACTACTACTACTACTACTACTACTACTACTACCTACTACTACTACTACTACTACCTACCTCCTACTACTACTACTACTACTACTACTACCTACTACTACTACTACTACTACTACTACTGTTTCTTTTCTGCTTTTCTGCGTTTTGGTACTCGTTTTTTGGCGCTAGCTTTCCGCTAGCAAAAATTCAATATGAGGCCTGTTTCTGCACCTGCCCCATAGTGGCCATCCATAGTCTGCATTTTGCAGGGCAAGCTTTCTACTGGGTCAAAGGGGGCTTGGCGTGCCACAGCGCGGCAACATTAGCTTATACCATGGTACTGTAAAGAAATCGCAATGGCACTCATCCTTGCTGTTTTCCGCGTCTCCTCTTAAATCTTTTGTACAAACAACCGGATGATCAAACAAATTTGGGCGCTAGCTCTTTTTGCAGGGAAACGAACCACTTTTTTTCAAGACTAATTGATTTACTGCATTTTACTTTTATCTTCAGTATAACTTTTTTTACAAGTAAAACAAAAGGCGTCACGCATGGAATTCCGATTTAAAGCCAAACGTGGGAACAAGACTTTTGACGAACCGTCATATGTTAAGTATGTTCATTTTTCAATTTCTGCTAACTGTTCCTTTACTGTAAAGTGTTTCACAATTCTGATGCTCTCGAGACCCTGGACTAGACTTTTCATTTTCTGGAAGTAATCTTGCCATAACGCAAGCATGGACGATGCTTCCACCCGGAACTAGATTCTCAAGCTAGTGGAGATGTGATGGCTTACCTCATAGCAGTTTGCATGTCATCTCATTGAATGACTGAGGCTGTTGCAGCAGAACGTGAAGAGGTTTTGCAATTGCGGCTGTCTCTCGAGAGGTGCGTTGTTTTGTTCTTTGTTGCTTCAGTTGTGTTGGAAGTACTGGTGCTGTTGACATGCCACAACCTCCATGCAGGGAGAAGCTGGAGATAGAAAGAACTCGGGAGAAGCTCCAAGTAGACCAGGCCAATACATCCCCTACTTCTGATGGGCTTCAGCTGTAGCTCAGAAAGCTTGTTGTGCTGACTTTTTTCGATGCCCACTGACCCATTGCGAATGAAGTTGGCCCCATTGCGAATGAGTTGGTGTTGAAGTTCTGGACATCTGGTCAGGATAGACTGACTCTTGACGCCGACAGAAGTGCTTCGCAGGCCGCTCACTATGGTAGGAATTTCAGCACAGATCACCATATCAAAGCGATAGTGAAGGTCAGTCAGCCACTAAAGTATTGCCATGGCAGGCTCAAGCTGATGCTGAAGAAGCCCAAGCCCGCCTTGCTGTCAAGACTCAGGTGCAGTGTTTGAAAGGTCTGCAAAAATGCCTTCAAGAATCGACATTATGAAAATACCAGCTCAAAAGTTGAGGAAGTCTTGCAGATTTTAAGAGCTGAGGAGCTGGAGGATGCGCGGCAAAGGCTTGAACTTGACGTTCAACAGGGAAAACAGGCCCGAGTTGCAAAAATAGCAAAACCATGCAAAATGTAAGGTCAGAAGCACATTGGAAACGCTTGTAGGCAATGCAACACGATCTCGATGCTCTTCGAGAAGAAAAAAGAGTACCAGCCTCAAGTCCCCAGTCCAACTCGAATCTCCAATGCTCAGCAAAGGTGAAGTGACGTGAAGATGGTTGCTTGTACCAAGGCTTTGGAAGAGGCTTTGAGTGTGCACAAAGAGGCTGGGATCAATGTAGATTGACGCATCTACTCATTACTTTGGGATGGTTGACATACTAGCATCTTGCCTCGTGTTTTCCAGATCATCGCAGCTCTGCCGCCACTTTTTTGTTTCCTCCCACACAAATCCCTTGTACACGTCTCGCAAAGGGGCAATGGGGGAGCGCATGGGCTCTGTTGGTCTTTATGTTGGTTCCATTCTAAATCAAAGCTGGAGCACGAACCTGGATGCAGATTCGCCCATTTGGGTGAGCCCCTCCACCATTCTTCTCCATGATATCAATGCATTCTGTCATTCTGCATACCCAAGAAAAGGAGACTTGACAAAGACACAACTTTGTATCTAAAAAAACAAGGAGATGTAAACATGCCCAATGAATACTTTGTGAGTGGCTTGCAAGCCATGCCATGTTGGCAATGATGCAGGCAACACAAGAAGCAGAACAGGAACGCAAAGCCAGGTGCAGCTCCGTAACAGAGAAAACATGAGAAAACCGCCCCGTTGGATTGAGTTGGAGTTGGATTGAGCTATGAAAACTCATTGTTTTCCTTTGGGTTTGAAGGAGATTCAAACGCCAACATTAAACATTATTAAAATTCATTAAAGACATTGGTACAAATTATATATCAGGTCTGTTCATGACAGCACACACCATAGCTTCATGACATTCCATGGTTTGTTGTGGGCTCGAGGTTAGAGGCTGAACAGTCGCAACGAGAAGCCCTGGAGGAAATCCAGCAGCTGAAACGAACGGCTGCAGGTGCGACACCTGCAATGGTGAAAGACATTGCCTAAGTATATACTTGATCCAATGGATCCCTAGGAAAGTGAAACTTTCTTCGTTTCATTGCAACTCATTTTTTTGGGGAGCATGACTTCTTGATTGGCAGGACCGGCGACCCTGTCGACTGTAGCACGTGTTCAGGTGCGGATTGGACTCAACCAGAAACATCCAATTTCAACCAGGTTGGGGAACACCCAGGCATTGAATGGACTCTCCCCTTCCAAACAAAAAAAAGATATAGAGATTTTTTCAAGTGGGTGAAGTCCTAAGATTAGGAAAAACAAAAACAATAACCGTGGATTCCCTTCAGGCCGTGGATTCGGAAGAGATGGAGGAACTCCGAAAGGAGTTGGCAAGGACATCGTTTTTGTCGACTTTTAGAGGGGTGAATTCACCAGTTAGATGGGGTGTCGAATAGTTGGATGTTAATTGCTTGCCATGTGAATTGCTTGACTTGATTTGATTTGGAGAATACAATTGACAGCATTGTGAGCATACCCACAGTTCCAGGATGAAGCTTCAACTGGAGAAAGAGCCGCTTTGGATCATTTTCTGGGATGGAACAAGGGATCTCGCGAACCAATGCAGATTCACGGAGATTTAACATGATGAACATGTACTGTAAGTAGTGTTATGAGAGGGAGTGTAGATGAAATTTTGAATTTGCAGCTGTGGAATGTGAGGTATTTTTTTTGGGGAAAAAAAATAGCCGAGCGAAACAAGAAAGCGACAAGGCACCATCGGAACACGGAGACGGAGCTACTCCAGGTCAGGGTGCTGGTAATTTGGTGTTTCTGCTTGGTGTCAACTGTCAACTGCAGACTCCTGCGAAGCACAGAAAGATCCAATCTTGTTGGAAATGGATGGTGGTACCTTTCTTTTACCTTTCCAGATGATTCAATGGATTTCACCAAGATTGGAGGGTTTTACTGAATGCATTCTATGGGCGTTCTGGCATCGGCATCAGGAGGCGTTCCGGGCATCAGAGACCTCGGAAAGAATGGATGATGACCCTTGGATGCAGGTTTTTTTTGGTATTGTCTTGTTGAAAAAATGTAGATTGGTGATTTTGGTGTATGTCCTCTACCTTTGTGGTTGCTGCTGCTAATTATCGCTGTTGCTGTTGTTGTTGTTGTTGTTGCTATTGTTGTTGTTGTTGCTGTTGCTGTTGCTGTTGCTGTTGCTGCTGCTGCTGCTGCTGTTGTTGTTGTTGTTGTTGCTGCTGTTGCTGTTGTTGTTGTTGTTGTTGCTGTTGTTGNTTGTTGTTGTTGTTGTTGTTGTTGTTGGTGGTGTTGTTGTTGCTGTTGCTGTTGCCGTTTCCATTGCTGTTGTGGTTGTGGCTGGTTGGTTGCTGTTGCTGTTGCCGTTTCCATTGCTGTTGTGGTTGTGGCTGGTTGGTTGGTGTTGCTGCTGCTGTTGTGTTGATGATGATGATGATGATGATGATGATGATGATGATGATGATGATGGTGGTGATGGTGCTGGTGCCGGTGGCGGCGCGCCGCCTGCGTTGTCGTCGCCGATGCCGCTGTCCTCGTCACTACTACACGGCCGACTTCGCGAATTTCTTGTGCAAGCAGTGCTCTTCTCGTTAGGGTGTCCTTAGGATGCTTTCCGCATCTTTCTTCTTGATTTTGTCCGGAAAGCGTCATGAAATGTCTTTTGCGGTACCAAGGAGGAGGAGGAGGAGGAGGAGGAGAAGAATGAGGAGGAGATCGAAGAGATGGAGAATGAGGAGGAAGAGAGGAATGAGGAGGAGATCCAGGAGAGGGAGAATGAGGAAGAGACCGAGGAGCAGGAGGAGATCGAGGAGGAAAAGGATCAGGAGGAGGAGGAGAATGAGGAGGAAAATGCGGACACACATGCCGCACGCAAGGAAGCGCAAGAAGTTCATCAGCCAGGCTTGACTGATCTTGCTGGTGCTTTCGTCAGAGCACGTGAACGTGAACGTGAAAGCTGCTGCTAGGTCCCACGACAAGCCCAACAGCTTCTGAGGAGCAAGTGGTTCCTATGAAAGAGCCTTCAGATGGGTTCTTTGAAGCGGAAAGGTAAATAAGGGTGGGTATGCAGGGAGACAACTGCTTGGTGGCAATAAATGACTCAATGACAAATGAAGTATAATAAAGTTGATAAAGTGACGTAGTTCCAGATGTAATACAGGAACTTTGACTCTGAAAATTAGATGGATGAATTTTTGTGCCAAGTATTCGCCCTAACAGCCCTGGCTGTTATTTTCTGGAAAGTTGGGCCAAGAACTGGAGCAAACCATGGACCCCAGCTGTTATGTGCTCTGAAAACTAAGGCTGGAGTCGGTGCGGAGCCTTTCCGAGCATGTACTGAGCATGCCTGGCTCAAGACAGGCGCAAGTTTGCATCCAGAACCTCAGTTTTGTTTTGGCATGGATTAGTGTTCCAGTTTTCCTTGACATGTCGCAATAGTTATCCCACCTTTACCTCTGGGGTGTTTCCAGGGAAGCAAAGGCGCCTTTGGTAGCCCTGAGCCCGGAGAGGTGGTAACATCCATCCAAACAGCTCAAAGCTCTGGTAACAAGGTGGGAGAAAAGGTGGTGTTTTTTGTTGGTGTCCCAGGGTTGAGTTTGGGTTTTTGTGGATGTTTGCAGTGCTTCTTTGTAGGCCTTTGAGAGCATGCCGCAGAAACCACAAGCAGAAGCACAAGTGTCACAAGAGGCTCTGCAGTTTTAGTAAGATGAGCTACTATTGTTGGCTGGGGTTGTGTAGACAGCTGTGTGATTTCGGCCACTTCTGTGGATCTGCGGCTGCTGCTATGTAACGAATGGGGTGGGGTGCGGGATGATGACTCCAACCTTCCTATTTCCAGCATTTTTAAGGATTCCTTTCCAGGCATATCTAATGCCACCCGTTTTGTGTAAGACGCAGCAGGATGGCGAGGACGAAGATGAGGAAGGAGTCATGGAAGTTTGGGAGGCAGGAAGTCTACTTCTTTTGACGATTACCCAAGAAGTCCGCTACAACAGCAGTGGAATCGAACACACATCCACAATAAAAGGTAGTATACTTGCAATTTGCTGGATGAAATTGCTGTATGCCTTGCTGTTGATGACCAATTGATTAATGACACTTTGTGGGACCTCGCTGCTCTCTCCCACCGGAGGAATCTGACGGACATGAAAGCTTTGATGGTAGCGACAGCGGTTGGTAGAAAATGCTCTGCTGAGAGCAAGTCTGAAAGCCCATCTCCAAGAGATGGGACCAAAGCAAATTACATTTCAATTCAGTGATTTTCCAAACCGAAAGCTCCTGCGCTGTCCGGTCCCCCCGGTTTTGCATGTTTTTTGTTTTCTTACATGGATGTTCTATTCTATTCTTTCTTTGGTTTCGACTTCTTCTTTACTTCAAAGTAAAAAGAAAAACAGAACGCACACACCACCAACTACCCCCCAAAAAAGAAACAACATACAAAAACCAAAACTAAACCATGCCTCTGAAGAAAGTCCTGAGCCCAAACATTCCTCACAATCATTTGTGTTTTTTGTTGGGTGTTTTTTTCTCTTTTCGGGGATGTTTTTTTTTGTTATGTGTTTTGTCTTCTTTGTTTGGGGTGTTGTCTCCAGAATATTCCAGATTCAAGTTAGCTGTTGTTTCCGGACACTATGCATAGCTGGTTGAACCAAAATGTGAAGTAAACATAAGTATTAAGTAAACAATATGTTCTGTCCTTAGCTCATTTTTAAAGCACATTCTGGGTTTTTGTTTGTAAACTCAAAAATAAAGGGGCCTTTGGGTTTTACAGTTCTTTCAAACAGTATTTTTCGATACATATTTCTTTTGTACTGTATTAGTGTCATTTTAGAACTATTATCAACAAGTACAAAAAATAGAGTCACTTTTATTTTTGTCAAACATGTCCAGATTCTGCACTCTGGTGTTAGGAAAAGAATGAATACACATCACACATCTGTATTCTATGACTGGTACATGGCACATACTCAAACACAGCCACTTTGCTGCTTTTTTGTGCACCTAAAAAAAGTGATAATGTTCACAGTAATGGAAGTCAAGTCAGTATAGCATATGCCGATGCCCAAAATGAGAGCTGCTATTATTGTTGCCCAATTTCAAACACATTTTGTCACTATTCAGAAGCAATTCTATTCATGATACAGCAAAAATGATGGTAAACCCATTTTGACCAAATAGCTTTTATACAGATGAATGTACCAAAGCCAAGTCGTTGTTCAGACCTGAAATAGCCATCAATATTCCAAGAAACATTACTCGAATAATCTTTGAAACTCCATGATCTATTCGAATTTGAAACAGGGACAAGACGGGGAATAGCAACACCTTTCCATTGTTTTGCTTGCCGGCTTGCCTGAACACTGTGTTTCTTCTGATATTGCCTATGTAAAATGAATCCAAGGAATGCATCATAGGCATTTCATCTTTCGCATTCGGAAATATCCAAAAGTTCAGGATATTTGAATATATTTGAGGTACTATCATTGGAGAGATTTTTGGACGGTTCTGACCCAATTCTTCTTCTATTGTCGTACCAATACTTAGCAATCAACAAACTTTTTTAACGATTTGGAACTATAGGCCAATACATCATTGAATCAAACATTCTTTTCAATCTCACATGTTCTACGGAACCAAGCAGACCAACGGTGAAGTGCTCCCTAGATAGTGTTCCGTATTCACATACTATTTAATACTATTTATACGTATACCTATTTGTAATAAACCATGCCATGGTTGTTTAAGTCTTTTCATTCATACCAGGGGTGTCATGGACAGTCCATGGGGACCGGATGACGCTGGCCTCTCTTTCCGAATCAGCTTCGGCTTGCAAGTCGTTTTCCGTTGCCCAGACGCAACGGAATGGGGGCAAGCAGTGGACAGCTGCAACAGCAAGTCTGAGAAGATCTTTTGTTTGATCATTTATTTGTGAGCTTGTTGAAGATGAGGATGGTTTTTACTGATGATCTGACAGGTTCTGTCCAGAACTGTTGCCAAATTATCGCCATGTTTGTTTACTCTTCCTTTTATGTGGAATGGATCCATTGAGGAATTCAGGCTGTCCGCTGCCGGGATTTATGTGGACCCGCTGCAAAAGTTGGATTTCTTCGATTTTTGCACATCCAAAAATAGATGGACTGAGTTTGCTGCCCTTGCTGCTGCCCTTGCTCCATGTAACACTGCAAAAATCCGCCGGGATTGATGCAACTCCGGAAGGTTTCAGCCGCTTTCAATGCTGATGAAGTTTGGAATATGCCGGGCCAATTGATCAGATTCAATTGATCTGAGGTCGCCCCTTGAGAGATGGTATTGTTCCGAGACCAGGAGAATTGTTATTCCAATTTAGTTGAACAATTGTTTCAGTTGCCTTTTTCCCGCATGTGTCTACTTCACTGCAGAATTCAAATGGGTGTTCTTCAGAATGTGTTGGAGATAGCCTGCGTGTTCCTTGTGAAACCACGCAAGCCGTCCATTTTGTACATCTACCAACTTGGGTGCCGAACGAATGGCCCCGGGGATCCTCAGATTAGTTGAAAGCACGTGGGTCAAATTAGACACTCCTATCATAGGATCAAATTCAGAGAAGTAGATGCCATGTTTTCTTCCATGCCAGCGGTTGTGGCAGTTCACTGTTCCGAGGACACTTCAGGATGGCATTCGAATCCTTTTGTTGCCAAGGAGATTTGTTTAGTCTTTGCTTTGAATCTTGTGATGCAAACGTTTTCTTTTGTGACGATTCAGGAGACACGACAAACTGCAAGCAGATTAGGGTGCCAGTGTGTGCCAGTTGTGAGTTTGATGGGGACACGCAGCGCAATCTGGATCAGGCAAAGATAAAGATTTCAATTGCCCAATACGGAACGACATCGAATTTCAATTTCACTCCATATCGGGCAATTGAAATGAATGTTTTTGAAAGCAGCAAAGCTATGCCGTGTTTGCATGGCATTTCTCATCGCGCTGATGGCCAGTGATTTCTCGTTTGCGTTGCGCCAAGCCTGCAACACTTCAAAAAATGGGAAGATCAACACTAGATCAACTGGGAAGCCAATCGTTTGGACCTACAACCGCAGCGAAGGCTGCGGCAATTTCTTTTTGAGGAAGGCCCCTGCCTGCTCTCATATCACGTCCGCGAGACAGAGTTTTCCTTCCTCGCGGAGCTTGACGTTGGTGCAGGGAAGACTGCCGGAAATTTCTTGGGCCCGAAGAGGCCAACATTCGCCAACGAAGCCATGCGAAACTGAAGGTCATTACCGAGAAAGAGAAGCATTTTCTGATCACTCTGGCTGCACCGGAGAAAAGATTTATGTTGCTTTCATGAATCTTTTCTCCGGGCCAGCCAGAGCAACCACAACGTGTATATATGTTGCAAGAGCTTTTGGCAAAGTTCCCCAAAAGCAACAGGCCAAAGGCGAGCCTGGTGTTGGACTGATTGGCATCAATCACCGACCAATCATTCAGAGGATTCGTTTCACCTACAGAAAATGGTGGCATGCACGGCACTGCATTTGATGTTAGGTTTTTCTTTGCAAGTCATATCAATGCATTTACATTACAATACATCTACTTCGTGAATCTTCTTGACATGCGTTCTGACCAACCCTTCTGCCAGGATGCTGGGAGCATGTGGTGATTCAGGTGCAAAGCAGCTGAGATTGTTGTTCTTTGTGTCTTGCTCTCCGTCATGGGAAGTGGCAGCAGAGATTTTTTCATATGTGTTCAGGTGACCTTGGTTGTTTTAGGATGTTTTAGGGTTGTGGTGTTGCAAAGGCAATGCAGGTCAGAGAAACAACAAGCGTGCATGAAGTAGATTTTGGAGGGGTGCAATCCAACCTCTTGTCATTGGTTTTGCAACCCCGTTTAGATCAGAGTGTTTTGAGTTTAAAGATGTTATGGGACATCCAGCTGATCATGCAACGCCGCATTCCCGAATACATCAGTTACCATTTCGGTTTGAAATACTTGTCGTCCAAGTTCTTGAAAGGTGCCCATTGGCAACCTGTCAGCTGCTGCAGTATGAGTGCAGTGCGCAGCCTGCGATTCATGCAAGTGGCACTTTCCTTTTTGGTCTTTTCCCGTGCAGTGGCTGAAGGGCCAGAAGGAGCTTTGCCACGACACTTGGATGATGGTGTCCTGCAGAAAGTTTGCAGCAGGGCTGATTTGGCGAGTGTGTTCTGCAGGATGCACTGGTTTCATATTATGAAACCAGTGCATCCTGCAGCAAGACAATCCGCATTCCAACCGGTGCCACTATGTCCTACAAAGATGCATGTACATCAAAAGTGTGCACATGGTCTTGCGGCCAAGTGAAATGCACAAACAACTGTTGCCCCTGGTCAGAAAAGTCCTGCACAAATAGGTGGTGTTGCTGGGGTTTTTTGAAAAGTGGTTTCTCCAAAAAAAGGTGCGGAGAGGTCTGCGTGAATGTACCACACTTTGGGTGCAGCAAGCCTAAATGCGGTGAAACCTGTGTGGACATCCCTTGCTCTGGTGCCAGCTCACAGCACTGTGGAGAGACATGTGTCCAGGTCCCAGATACCTTGCACATCGACTGGAAGGATGTGTCTCCATGCTCTCATTTTACTGGCTTGGGTACCCTACTGCAGACGGCACGAGCAACATGCTCTTGTTTGGGAGGCCTCTCGGATTTCATCTCCTCCCATGTGGCAGACTACCAGCAAGCGGATCCATCTGTCACCGCCTTGCAGGCAGCTGCCAACATGGTCAGCTGTTTGGTGAAGGAAGGCTTTCACCTGCAGAGCAACAAGGAGTCTGTAGTGAACTCCTTAGTCAGCGGGAACGACTACATCATCCAGGCATCCCCAGTTGATCTGGATCTCTACTTGACATTGGCAGGAGCGGTGGCTAGCTGTGCAGTGGGAGGGGCTTGTCAGCTGATTGTCATGAGTCTCACAGACTACTTCAAGACGGTGGCTGAAGAAGTGGGCACCGGCTTCAATAGCTTCTTGGACACCAGCATCTTGCAAAGCGTCTTGGAACCGCTGGAGTCAGCCGCTGAGTTGCCACAGGTCTTTGCTGAAGCTTTGCCTTCTTCCCTTTCCTGTCTCGCAGACTCTGAGCAGGCAGCCTATCTTCAGTTGCAAACGTCTGTGAAGGAGCTGGCACATTGGTTTCAAGAGTTGAAGAAAGATGTGAAGACGTTGAGGGAGCAAGGCTTGCAAACCAAGGAAGCTATTTCAAAGGCAATCAACGCTGTGAGTGGCAAGGTCACAACAATTGTTGAGGAACTGCAAGAAGGAAAGGTTCCACTCCTGGATTCCGTGAAACAGATCAGCGACCTCTCTGAAGTGCAGAACTTCTTCTCTGCCGTGAGCTCAGTGTCCAGCAAAGCAGCAGAGATCAGGAGCAAAGCCACTGAGTTGGACTCTCTGCAGAAATCGCTCCGAGATCTTGCAGATCTGAGTCAATTCACTGATTGTCTCCATAACCTGACGGATTTGTCTCCATTCGCTGAGCAAATCAAGGATCCTCTTCAAAAAATCTCAGAGCTGGAGCTGAATTCCAACAGTGTGCAGGCCGGAATCGTCAGCTACAAGCAAGAATTTGACTTCAAGTTGGAGCTGCCTTGTTCGAAGATGGAACGGTGGGAGGCCACTGTCATGGGTCAGACCGTGTCTGCTGACGTGCCAAAGTTCTACAAATGTGATGTCTCCCTGACCCTGCCGATGCCCAACGAGCACATTCCCTACCTTCGGATCAAGAATGGGGCCACGGTCCTTACTTAGATTTAGTATGATTGTATATTCTTGTACAATATTTAAGCATTTGTACAAGGCAACCGCCATGGGCTTCGTATAGACTCAGTATAGACTCATCCATTGTTAGCTGCCCGCATAGACTCGTTTAGACTGGCCAGATCATTGGGTCTCAGCCAGTGATGAGTTCTTGTATAGATTTTGCATTTGTGTAGCTGCTTAGTTCTTGGGGCCAAGGGGTGTTATAAAGTGAACAGTGCCATGTGTAAAGCTTGCCCATGGCTCACCACCTTCCAAGTGCTTGGAACTGCTCTGAGTTGGGAAGAGATTGCGGATCCAGTGCATCCTGTTGTGCATCCTGTCTGTTGTGCATGTCAGGGCACTGCAACTCTTGATTGATGGTGGGTGATGCGCCAACAGGTCTGAGCTGATTTTGCCCCACGAGATCAACTGCATTGGAAGTTGGTTGGGATCCTGGTTGCTTTCTTGGAAAGTTTGTTTCCATCCACCAATGAGAGAAGTGAGGACATGCTGCATTTGAGAAGTTGTGAAGAAATTGGGTAGAAGATATTCAGGATATTCAAAGACTCTCCTCAGATATCAGATTAATTTGAGCTGAAAGCTAGTGTTTGGCCATGTGTTTGAGGTCCCACTTGTTGACCACATGTGAGTCAAGTTAGATCCCAAGAGACTATATCTTTGGATATTTTTTTTAGAGGCAATTTTTCTACAAAGTTCAAGTACGTATATATACTCAGAATACAGTGCTGGAAGAATTGTTTGAGCTGCAATCATTGATGGTTGAATTTAACAGAGACCTGTTTTTCAAGAAAGAACCAGTGAAATTCCATGAAATTTGCAAGCTTCTGAAATCACTGTTCACTGTTGTGAGGACACTTGAGGATGGCATTCGAATCCTTTTGTTGCAGCGCAATCTGGATCAGACAAAGACTATATATCTTTGCCTGATCCAGATTGCGCTGCAACAAAAGAATTCGTTCAATTGCCCAAAACGCAATGGCATGTCAAGCGGCAAAGCTATGGCAGGCATTTCTCATAGTACTGATGAGGTTCCGCATGTTGAAGTGCTGAAGGTCCAGGCTTGGGAGCTTTCTGTTGGCCAGCGGCCAGCGACCCGTCATTTGCGAGTCAGAAAGTTCCCAAGCCTGGACCTTCAGCACTTCAAAAATGTGAAGATCAACTGACCCAGGCAGGATTTTTCTGTGATTTTTTCGGATGTTTTCGGATGTTTTAGGCCGTCTTGGGTTTCACAGTAAACTCAAACTGTCAGAAGCCATTTCAGATTTCGCCGTGCCAGGAAGCCAATCGTTTCCGACCTGCAACCACAGCGAAGACTGCGACAGAGCTTTCCTGGAGCTCAGCAACGCAAGCTGTCTCCCTGATGATCACCGACAGGCCTGAACTTGGGGGTTCTTGAGTCTTAAATCATGGGAACTGCAAACAGATTGGGGTGCCAGTTGTGTGTTTGATGGGGACATGCAGCACAATTTGGATCAGGCAAAGGTAAACATTTCAATTGCCCCGTCCGAGTTCAATCCAAAATGGCATCGCAAGCAGCAAAGCTATGCCGTGTTTCCATGGTCTTTGCCATCGCACTAATGGCCAGTGATTTGTTGTTTGCAAGTCACACAGTGGGCAACTGTGTGACTTGCAAACAACAAATCACTGGCCGGCAAAGCTATGCCGTGTTTGCACGGTATTGCTCATTGTACTGATGGCCAGAGACCTGTCCTTTGCAAGTCAAAAAGTTCCCAAGAGCGGACCTTCAGCACTTAGAAAAATGTGAAGATCAGCTGTCGAAGGCAGGATTTGCAGTGATTTTTTCGGCTGTCTTCGGCCTTCTTTGGTTTTACAGTCAACTCAACTGTCAAAAGCCATTTCGTTTTTTTCCGTGCCAGGAAGTCAATCGTTTGCACCTGCAACCGCAGCGAAGGCTTCGACAACTTCTTCTTGAAGAAGGGCCCCTGCCTCCTCTCGTATCACGTCCGCGAGACAGAGTTTTCCTTCCTGGCGGAGCTTGACATTGGAGAACGGCACTTTGAGCCTATTGCACGGTGGAAAGGCTCAAAGTGCCTCTCTCCAACGTCAAGCTCCGCAAAGACTGCTGAGGAGGCCAAAAAGAATGCTGCAATTGCAGCATTGCAAGCTTTGAAAATGGAGACATCGACTATGGCTTCGCCTCCGCCACTTTCGTCCCGTCCGCCCCGGCACCTTCGTGGTCGGTTTGAATTCGATGAATGTGAAGATGAATTCAAGACGAAATTTCTTGGGCCCGAAGAGGCCAACATTCATCGCATACGCAAAAAAAGCCATCCGAAACTTAAAGTGATCAACCATAAAGACAAGCACTTTGTGGTTGCTCTGGCTGGTGCGGAGAAAAAATTTATGAAAGCAACATATATGTTGCAAGAGCTTTTGGCAAAGTGGCCCAAAAGCAAAAGGCCAAAGGTGAGCCTGGTGTTGGACTGATTGGCATCAATCAAACATCGACAGACATTGCAGTGGATTCGTTTCACCTACAGAAAATGGTGGCATGCACTGCACTCCATTGGACGTTGGTTTTTCCTTGCAAGTGACATCAATGCATTTACACGTTTACATTTTACATCATCTCTACTTCTTGAATCTGCTTGACATGACTTCTGACCAACCCTTTTGCCAGGATGCTGGGAGCATGTCGTGATTGAGGTGCAAAGCGGTTGCTTCGGGTGTTGCAGAAAGTTTTATTGTTCTTTTTGTTTGGCTGTATGCAGTTGCAAGCCCTTCGTTTTGGGATGTTTTAGATAGGATGTTGTGGGTTTGTGGTGTTGCAATGGCCATGCATGTCAAGAGAAAACAACAAGCGTGCATGAACTAGATTTTGAGGGGTGTGCACGATCCAACCTCTTTTGCATTCTTTTGCCATTGTTTTGCAAAATGGTTTGCTCAAAAACTGCACGTGGACCGGAGTCACTTATGCAACATCATACAATATGTTTATAGGTAGAGTTACATGATGAGAATATAGATCTAGATAATCTATTATATATAACATATTCGTAGATGTGTTATGAATATTTGAATTTCCACTGCAAACTGCTCTGGAATAATACCGATGGTTTCGGGTGTTTGGTCCCTTAGCCAAGAGATATCCGTCACCATTCAATTTAAGATGCTCCAGGTTTTGATTCTTAAAGTCTTCGCTCGCCGTGGGCCAGAGAAATTTCTGACAAATTTTCTCGGAAATTCATCAAAATCGTTTGGCATGTTTCAACATGTTTGAACTCTCAGATCCAAACTGCCTTCAGTTTCACATCTCCGAAAGGGGATTCCAGCTGCAAATCGTGGAAGGCCGAGTATAGGCTGAGTGTAGAGGAAGGCGAGGTTCTGGAAGATGCCGTGGGGAGCATTGGCGTTGTTGATGATGCAATATTGTTGTGATACCTTGTTGTTCTCAAGTTGCAAATGTGGGGCGCATGTTTGTTTTTTGGGCATACTTTGCCATTGCATACTAGGGGAAGTGGCAACGGGGCATTTTGTTTCTGTCGATGTGTCCAGGTGTGAACGCATTTTGCCAAGGAGTGTTGACATGAGATACAGATGCTTGGAGCCTTAGGAACTTGGTGACATTTTTTTAGGTTATTTGAAATATTCAATGCGAAATTGAATTACTAGAAAAATGATCAGAAGAACATCTTACATGAATATAGAATATAGAAGAATATGTAGATATATATATATATAATTATATTATATATATATACATTATATAGAGAGATCTTTCAATCACTTGGATATTGCTTGTGGTGTCAGGGGAGAGTTGCCGCTAGGAACAGTTTGCCCTGAGTTCTTTCTGGAATCCTGAAAGTTTCACGGAGCAATCAGAGCTATCAGAGTTTTTGTTGGCCACATCTAGATCTGATGTCATCGCCCTTCAGTACTTTGACGAAGTTCCAGATCAAGCGGCTTGGTGTGGTAAAACCACCTGTATCCAAAGAACACCTCTCTAGGTTCTGATTGTCGTTGAAAAGTGAGCTGAAATGGCAATGGTGTGTTTGATCATTCGTATTCTATCCCTGAAGTGAAAGCCGGTTGCTACTGAGGACGAGGAGGTTCAACGTGAAGCCCAAACTTCAAAGATTGCCATGGAAATGAAGGAGGTTGGAGTTGTCAGGATTTTAGGTCATGAAAAAGGTTGTTCTAACAAGGGGGCCACATGAAATTAAGCCTGGACATTTCACAGGTCCTCAAGACCATCTTCTATGAACGTAGCAATAGCATGATGAATTGTATGCAAATGGTATGCCTTACAGCATCATTGGAGGGGGTTTCTCCATGAAAGACTCTGATGAGAATGTACATTGCATTCATCTTCACTTTTTGTGATTTGGGCAGGTGAAACAAGAAGTGGAAGAGCTCTTTGACGAGGTCGTTTCCAAAAGTGTTGTTGAGTTGGGTGTTTTTTGGAATCTGCAAAAATGATCAAACATGTAGACAATTGAGCAATGCATTGAGATTGATGGCATTTCTTGGCCGGGGATGCGATCTTGCGGTATCATGCTCACCTCTCCTCAAACCATTTTTCTGCACTCAAGGCCACTGACAACATTTGCTTCCCACTTGTGACTTGCAATGTACTGGACGATCTCAGAGCAAGAGGTTCGCGCAGCACAGAAGGCATGGGCAGATGCCATCAAAGGAATTTCCAAGACCTATCTTGAGGGAGGAGACTATGTTGCAGCAGCAGGCAAAGCAGCGGGTGAACTTTATGGCTATGGCCATAGCAACGTGCTCTTCAAGCCAACCAAAGCCAAGGATGTCCAGTTTCGCCCTATGGCAAGCCAGGCCATGTCCTACTTTGTAGGGTCAAAGGCAGTGGGTGACGGAATTTCGGAGGATGGAGGCTTTGCAATCAATGGTGGCAAAGGCTGGTCCGATGTCGTCTTTGACAACCATCAGATTGACTTGAACGGAAATGTTGCCATTGCCATGGGCAACTACTACTTCACAAGTGCTGCTGATGGAAGCAAGACTAAGGTGGAATACACATTCGGCTACAAGAAGAATGAGGATGGAAAGGTCCGCATCTTCCTCCACCACTCGTCCGTTCCCTTTGAAGTTCAAAAAGCTTCAGTAACCGAAGCGGAAGTGCAGGCTGCACAGAAGGCATGGGCAGATGCCATCAAAGGAATTTCCAAGACCTATCTTGAGGGAGGAGACTATGTTGCAGCAGCAGGCAAAGCAGCGGGTGAACTTTATGGCTATGGCCATAGCAACGTGCTCTTCAAGCCAACCAAAGCCAAGGATGTCCAGTTTCGCCCTACCGCAAGCCAGGCCATGTCCTACTTTGTA